>SAUE01000027.1:145316-163468 GCA_009724625.1 Deladenus siricidicola
TCGGTGCTATTTATGAAGCAAACATCTATTAACAAAAAAAAAACATTTTCGATAGCTTAAAATTCCAAAAAAAATCTCCCTTATCCCCCTCCTCTCTAAGCTCGCCACTGGCCTTTTTAAGTGATTTGTTTCTCTCTAATTCTGTCAAAAAAATATACAATGAAAGCTTTGAAACTATCAGTAAAAAACGTGAAATGTGAAATGATATGTATAAAAATTTGAGTCCTGAATGTAATAGAATTATGCCTCATTTTGTCTACCCGAAATTTTTTTTCTTCCATCAACGCGTGAATATCCGCCACATTATCGATTTCGCCTTCCGCCGTTTGCCTTTCTTGTCGACCGGTGGGGAATATTTTTTGAGAATGTCCAAAAAGCGACCTTCCAGCAGTCCGCAATCGTCGGTTTTCTAAAAAATAAAATCAATAAAAAAATTATCCCAATAAATTGTGCTTAGTTTTTGTCGGGTTTTTACTCCCTCCATCGTCAAAGACCATAAAATATCACAATCAACCATAAAAAATCCAAAATGTTTTAAAACATTTTAAAAATTTTCGCAAAAAAATTCCCCCCCCCTCCCCGTGGGTTTTGGAAACCTGACGGCTCGTAACCAGTTTGGAGAAAGTTCATGAACTTTTTCCATTTTTTGTATAATTTTTGTATGCTCCAAAAAATGGTGGGTAACAAAAAATTTACACGAAATTTTTCTCCGGTTCACTTCACAAATCGGTGCAGAAATTTTCTCTTCAAAATACATTGCTCACAACCAAAAAAAAATTCTGAAGTGCTTTAAAAGAAATTTAAAAATTTTTCAAAAATTGTGCCTTGCCCCCCCCTGGGTTTTGGAAATAATAACCGTTTGGAGAAAGTTCATGAACTTTTTCCACGGAAAAAATCTTTTTTGAATGTTCCAAAAAAGATTGTCGGTAACACGCACCGTTTCACAGGTTCACTTCAAAATACAAATAAATCAAAATTTTTGACATAGAAAAAGAACTTTAAAGTTTTTTTATAGAAAACTTCTTATTAGAAGATTTTTTCCGATTACAAAGCGATTAGAAAAGTTCAAAAATTCGTTATTCTCGTAGTCCAAAAATGAACGACTCACGTGACTGAATACGAAAGATTGGAGAATGCCGTTCTCGACGAACCACTTCAGAAACAGCCGCGTATCCGAGCAGGGATGCGCCTGGACGAAGCGCTTGCGATTTCGCGCCGTTAAAATGTCCTCGCCAAAGCTCTTGAAATGCCCGAACATTTTCGCGTAGAAGATCATTATGCGCTGAAAAACACAACGAACACCTTAGTTATTACTATTATTATTACACCGCACCACATATATATATATATATATAAATACATTTTCTGTATTTTACCTATGACACACATGTATTTTGTGTGTTTTGACCAAAATTACATTTCGAGCTTTGGGGCTGAAAATTCAGAGTTAGACTAAAGTGAATATGCTGAATTCAGAAAAGACACTGAAAATANAGTCTCTCTCTCTTTCTCTCACTCTCTCTCTCTCTTTCTCCACATTTTGTAGAGCAGTTCGTCGAGACGGTTTGGTGGGGGGGATTCCCTCTGCCCCTTCCTCTCCTTGGCGATGTCACTGGGCGCAGCCAACAAATTTTTGAGGGGAGGGGAATCATAACTGGCAATCGATCAAATTTCCATTTTTCGTCGGGGAAAATAAGGATTTTTCTAACTTTTTAGCTCCAGGAATGGGCATAAACCCCATGTCCCCCCCCCCTGTACGGTAAAAATAGACATATGTATGGCACGAGTACCTTTTCGATTTTGTAATCCGCCTTCGCCGGATTCTTAATCGGCAGCAAGGTTTTGAGAGCGTGGACGAGCTCAATGACCACCGACTTCGGGAAGATCATCGTCGACGAGAATTTCAAAAGCATTTTCAGATTTTGCTCCATTTTCAGCGGCGTTTGCGACGGCATCAGACATGGTAGAATGACGCCCCGCTCCACGTCCACCACCGTTATGTCCTCCTAGAGAAAAAAATTTTTTAATAATAGTTTTTGTCTGCAGAACTTTTTTGCTAATTGGTCGAATTGAGCTAACATCAAATTTGTATCCAGGGACTACTCCCTCCTGAAATTGGAAGTCCCGACATAGGAAGGCCCAGGGGATGGTAGTTGGGGGGAGGGGGGGGGGTAGCTACCGCCCATAAAGAATTTTTTAATGTTTCTTTTGTAAAATTTCAATTTTATTGTATTTTTTAGTGCCGAAATGAAAAATTTTGATCTTCCAAAAATGCGCCACTGATGTAAGTCAGATAGTGCTCTACCCCCCCCCCCCAATGGTATGGTAAAATTTTTTAATATTTTTTGCAAAAAATATTATAAACAATAAAAAATATTTAAAAGAACTTTTAAAAATCAAAAAGCAAACCTCCATTTCTCCGGGTAATGGACACAATAAGTCCTTTACTCTGTTCAAATTGTACCTGAAAATACAAAAAAAAATTCAAATTTCCTACAAAACGCCATTTATTATTATAATTCGACAATTTTTTGAGAAAAAAGGAAAAAATCACAAAAAAATGAAAAATCACCTCAAAATTCCGCAAATATATGGCGTGGGGTTATAGCACAATTCCGTCTGCGAGTCGGGCACGATCGGAATCAGCGTGTGCGGCCATTCCAGCGGAGCCAGAAGCCTCACGAAACTTTGCACGGCGCGCGACACCTCGGTCACCCAAAAATTATAACTCGATCATAATTTGTGTGTGCAGCAGGGGTGGGGTAAAATTTGCGATTTACGGTTTTTTTGGGCAAAAATTTGTGATTTGCGAAAATAAAAATTTGCGGTTTTCGCAAATGAAATTTATTTGCGGCCCAGCCCTGGTGTGCAGTAAGCTCATGGGGGTTAGAATTGGGGGGAGGAGGGAGAGAGAAAAAGAGAGAGGGGTGAAGGGACTGTCCGCCAACGTTGAGAACATGCCCAGTTTTTCTTCACCCAAAAAATAAATCCATCATATAAGCGTGCTTGGACTAAAATCCAAATTCCGGCCATTTTGAGCCTCGGAATTTTCATTCGGAATTTTCAGGTAAAAGGTTTTTTTGACAACTTTTTCTCGAAAAAGTTAGAGAAATGAAGTAATTCGATTTGGAATTAGTTTAATTCCCGATAAGAAATAAATTTCATGAAAAAAATCTAAAATTCTAAAAAATTTAAAGCAGCAAAAATTAAAACACTAAAAAATAATTTTTTACAAAATAAAAATGACTACAAAAATTTAATAAAATAAAATTTTTGGTTACATTTGCGCCGGTGACGATCACTCGCTTCTCGGCCAAGAGGCTGAGGAAGATGAACACCGTGTTCTCGACGCCGAATCGCTGCAGAGTGGTCGTGGAGAGGGCGGCGCGCGGCCATTTCGACGCCATCGCGCCCCCGCCGCCGCCTAGCACGTTGTCGTCATCGTCGTCGTCCGCGGCGATCACGTACTTGGAGTGGCGGAAGGACTCGTCTGAAGAATTTTTTATTATTTTTCGTAATATTAAGAACCAGCAGCCTAAAGACCGCTCGTTCCTCGTGTAAAAATGGAAGAGCGTTGGGCAAGAGAGAAGGAAGATCACCAGAGCGTAGCCAGAAAAAGTTTTCGAGGGGAGAGCAAGACCCACATTTGTTTCGAAGACAAAAAAATTTTCCAGAAAGGGCACAAAACCAAAAACAATTTTTTTTTGGGGGGGGGGAGCATGGCCCCATCTGCACCCCATGGCTACGCCGCTGAAGATCACTCAGAATTAGATTACATTAAAATTTGTCGGAATAATGGAAGCGCGCCGAGTAATGTTCCTAGCAGTTCGTTTTCGGGGAGCGACCAAAAAACAGCAACCCCATAATTTTTACGTGAAACGGACGTCAAAGACGTCAACGTGTAAAATTCAGCGTTTTTTAAACCAGGAAAAGTTTTTGTCCCAAAATGTAATAAATAGCGAAAAAAGATGCTTTACGCCATTTTAATTTTTTTTAAATAAAAAATAAACGTAAGAATTTTGAAAAAATAACCAAATATACTATTGAAATTTCATTTTTGGATAAAATTCCAAAAAAATTTAAATTTTTTACCTTTTTTTACAAAATTTTTTACATAAAATAAAAAAAATTTTTTTTTTACCAATAATAAATAGCGAAAAAGATCTCGGTACTTTGCTTTTTTTAAATTAAAAATTTGGTAAATAAAAAATAATTCAGTAAATAATAGTAAGAATGCTGAAAACATAACAAAATGAAATTTCATTTTTTGATAAAAAAAATTCGCCCAAAAAATAAATAAAGTAAAAAATACAAAAGATTTTTTTTACATTTTTTGATAAAATTTCCAGTCAGCCAGCCAATGATAAAAAAATTAAACTATATTTTTTCGTAAAAAATTCAGAAATAATCAAATTTTCGAATTTTTTTATATCAAGATAATTTATAGTAAAAAATTAATAAAAAAAATTAATATTTTTTCCCGTAAATTTTTCTTCCCGTATTTTTAATATAAATCTTAGCCTAAATTATCAAAATCTAATAAATGTGCTTTCGATGTAATTTGTGAAGAAAATTTTTATTATTATTATTTTTATATTTATTCCTAATATTAAAAAAAATTCAAAGCTGAAAGAGTAATTTTCTTAAGTTTAAATAATTTTCTCGACAATCTTCGAAATACTACAAAATAAAAAAATTTGAAAACTTAACCAAATAAAGTTTTAAAATTTCGTTTTTTGATAAAATTTCATTCCGAAAAAAAATTCACTCCAAAATTTTTTGGTGGCCCCCACCAAAAAAATTACCGGATTTTGTGTGCCGAAGATGCAGCAAATCCTTGCACATTGCATAGATATTTGCACTGTCTTTTTGGACGTTCGTCACAAAATCCGACGCCAGCCGATGGAAGAGCGCCTCGTGCGGGTAGTGCGAGGCGAACACCAGCACCGAATAGTCGCCTGTAAAATAAATTAAAGTTAGAGTCCATTTGGCAAGTTAGCAGAGTCCTTGAGATTAAAATCGCCAAAATATGCGATACAAATTGAGGGGGGGAGCAGTGATGTCTCTGTCCCAACACGATTAAATAACCCAAAAATGAATCACACTATTCACCTTAATTTTACGGGATGGTCGACACCCGTGCGGCGGAATGGGTAGGGGGAGGGAGTCACCCCCATGCGGCAATCAGCTCTTCGAGGGGTGAGGGGATAATCACACCTAGCCCTGATATATTTCTAATAAATTAAAAAACATAATATAGGGGGTGATCCCCCTTGCCCTGCTATTTTTCTGGTTAAAAACGAGAAAATTATACCCGTAACACTGAGCGTACGGCCGGCGAAAAGTTTGCTCGACTCCCTTCGGCCAATCGGCGTTTTCCACAAAAATTTGAAGCAGTAAGCGAAGGTTCTAAACTAAAATCTCATTGAATTTTAATTTCTAAAGTCATTTTTTATATTTGATAAATTTTCAGAAATTACAAAAACTAATTTGTTTTCTTTAATTATAATAAATTAAGGTTCTTATGTATAAATAGATGCAATTTTTTTAAATATATTTTTCCAAAAATTTTGGCACGTCAATAGACAAACAATTATTTATCATTAGTTTGTTTTAAAAAATTAAAAAAGTCAGTAAAAACATTATTGAATTCGAGTTTTTTTTGGCACCGTGCCAAAAAACCTAAAAATATAATTTGAAAAATTTTAGGGTCCGATACATACTCAAGCAAGAGGGGGAGTCGGACCGCCCCCCCCCTCCTCCACGGGGGTTAAAAATAAGAAAATATCGCGCAAAATGGCCAAAGACCAAAAAGTGACCAAAGAGGGGACAAGGTAAAAATTGTTTGAAAAATACGGTCCGATATCACATAAGAACAAAAATAAATAAAAATAAATAAAGCATAATAAATAAATTAAAGAATAAAACATAATAAAGAAAAAATATATGTATATTCAGTCTAAAAAGCACCCACCGATCGCCTTTTTCGTTGGTGAGAACGACGCGAAACGCCTCCAGCTCCTCCTTCCGCTGCACACAACTCTTCATGAAATCCGGGTAGAACAACGGCGGCGGGAATTCGTCGAAGTGGGAGCCCATAGGCGGGTACGCGAAGTCCACCGACGGCACCATTTGCGCGCTGGGCGCGTTGATGCACGCGCGCTCGTAGTCGGTCGCCAGCGTCCTGCAACGACAAAGATAATGATGATGTTAGAAGTTTGAAAATCCCCGAATCAAGGTACCAGTACGCGAAGTCCACCGGGTGGGGGGTTAGGGATTTAGGGTGGCGGTTAGGGGGTATGACGCCCCCACTTCATCGCCAACGTCCTGCAACGAAGATAATCTTAAAATTTGAAAATGCACTGGGCGCCTACGGGAAACCAAGGTACCAGCGGCGTATTTAAGGGGGGTTAGGGGGGGGGGCATGTCCCCAAATGAGAGAAATTTTGAAATTTTTTCTAAGTAAAACATTGAAATTTTCGGATCTTGNATTTTATATACGTCCAAATACAAAGTACACAATTTTTGTCTAATCAAATTAAATTTGAAAATTCCTTAAAATAATAATAAATTAATGTTTGGCTTTATTAATGTTTGGCTTATTTAATTAATGTTTGGCTTTTTCATTGTTTTACGTGATTATGAAATATTTGAAAGTAAACAAAAACAAAAAAATTCTGAAAATAACAAAAATTCAGCAAAAATCATGTATTTTTAATGGGTGGTCCTCTTCCAAGTAGACTAGTAGAGAAACAAATTTCTTTATATTTTTATCACATTTTCATTCAACAAACGACCAAAATTTTCTTAAAATTGTTAAAATTAAAATTTTTTTATTCAATTACAATTAAAAAAATAAAAGTAATAAGAAGTTTGGGGTATTTTTGATGCTTATCCCCCCCCCCAAAAAAAAAAAACTATAGCATTTTTGATCGATTTTTCGAATATCGTCGTGGTGATAACCAGTGCTGTAACTCGACTCTTTAAACGACTCGCAAGCGACTCGACTCGCAAGTTAAACGACTGCCAAATTTTTTGTAGACGACTCGCGACTTTGAACCACATTTTCCAAAATAAATAAGAAAAATTTTATATTTTTAAAATCGTCAAACATTTTTCTTGACAGATTCATTGTAAAATTTAAAAATATTTAAAATTTTACATTATATATTAGTCTTTGAAGTAGTCGACTCGCAAAAAGAGTCACCTAAATTTTTGCGAGTCGTTTAAGCCATTTTTGGCCTTGCGTTTTTCGTATTTTTGTCCATTTTTACTTTTTTCGACCTAATAAATTTTTTACATATAATATAAAAAAATTAAAAATAAATATACGTTTATAATCCTCAAAATGTGTTCTTTCTTTATTAGCTTAGAGAATTGATAATTTTGCTTTGTACTCCAAGATACAGTACTTCAAAGTTTGTTATAAAAAAGTGCTTTTATCCAAAAAAATGCCTCAAAAAACGCGCGAGTCGTTTAGGAGTCAAATCACAGCACTGGTGATAACATTGCACAATATATAGAGGTACTAATAAAGATGATTCCGTATCTGATAAAAATTTTGATTCGCGACGCGTCCCTACCGCGCTAGAGGCGAGTATGACCCCATGCAGTGCCGCGCAGCAGCCAGCAAGTAAAAAAAGCCGAAAAACTAGTCTGGACAGGTAGCCTTTCATTAAAAATAAAAATAATAAGACATGTGAGTCGCATGATGTGACATAATAAAAAAAATTTTAAATAAAAAAATTTTCATTAAAAATACGCATTTTTCACCTGGGTTTAAGGCGAATGATGAGGATCTGGTGGATGACGATCGCATCCTCCTCGTGCAATTGCCTCAGGCGCTCACAGTACTGGTTGGTCGTCCTGCGACGAATCAGCCGCGCTCGTCGGACGAGCGACGAGTTCAGTTGGATTTGCTTTATAATCGACGCCTTTTTGATTGGCTAAACGAATAAAAAAAATTTTGAAAATGAAATATTTTCTCCTCCAAACAAAAATACCTTTGCTTCCATCAAACCAGCAACGACCAAAAAAATAAATAAATAAAGGAATATGACGAATTTCGAGAAAATAAAATATGCGTATGTGTAAAATATGTGTTTATTTAACCGCCAAACATGAATAAAAATCGATTTCGCCGGCTGAAAGAAAAAAAAATTCACCGGCTAAAAAACATTTTATAAATGACTGTTAATCGACTTGATATATATATTATTCAAATTAGGGCGATGATTTATGTATGTATGTATATCGATCACGTTCATCCGCATCGACGACGATGATGATGGTGGTGGCGGCCTTGATGATGAATGGCTATAGCAATAATTCACAGCAAAAAAATAAAAATAAAAAATGAATTTTTTACTTTCTTTTTGTTGAAACTTTTCAATTACTATTACTACTACTTACTATTATTACTACCGCCAAAAAATCAGACTACAAAATATAAAATGTGTATGTATTTATTTTACTTTATTTTTTTGTTTTTTTAATGGAGAGGGATTAGGATATACTTTTAACGAATATCCGCACAATTTTATTGATGTTGGAAAACAAAAACCCCACCCAAATTCGAGAAATTTTTTTTAATAATTGTCGAAAGTTGAAAGTTCCACCCCAACTTTTCACTATCAAATGTTTTTTAAGTCGGAATTTTGTTTTTAACAATATTTTAACAAAAAAAAATTCAAAAAATATGATAAATTGTGGGTAAGAAACAAGCACAAAATCAAAGAAACAAAACTCCTAAAACAACAACAAAAAATAATACAAAAAAATATTGGCGAAAACAAACCAGTACAAGGAGGTAATAACACATGAAAATCAAGAAGAAAAAATACGTATTCCAATAATAAAAATAATAATAAAAATAATTCATTTATGTAGTAAACATGACTAACAATAAAGATGTCATAATAAAATAAAATGTGGATCAAACAATAACACGGAGGTCGGAAATACTATTTGCGCTACTTGGGAATCCTGGGATCAGGGCTGGGTGTACATATAATTCGTAATTACCTATCAAAAAATTTAATGGAAAAAATCCAATTTTTTTATACTTCCGAAAACGCGCATAAAGACTTCTTTGAAGAAAAAAGGTCTCTAGAAAAAAATTAAAATTTTTTGCGTTATTCTGAAAATTTTCACGAAATTCTGGAGGATTTTGTAATGATTTTTTTCAGAAAAGGTCGAAACTACCGTACACCAAAAAACCGTAATTACGACCACTTCAGACGTTTGGAAAAAATTTCGGTTTGGGGTTCTACATATAAAATTACACATAACATGGTGCAGATATATGTATGTGAAAATCCCCCTCAAATCGAAAAATAAAAAACAATTTTAGTATATGTTCATTTGGAATGAACTATAGCTAATGAAAATTTGGTTCCTCAATTCTGGTATTAAATGAATTTATTGTGTGGGGACAAAGTGGAATATATTCGGCTTCAGTTGTGTGTACAATAGCCGTAACGACGATTTTATTTAATTAACTATTTCGAAAATCGCTAGCCTAGCTCTGGAGCTGGGAACAAAAAAAGCTGCGGCGGCCACGCGCTCAAAATCCGCATTTACTATAGTGCTTTAGAAATTGGAAATTGATTTGAACGCTAGCTATTAAGCGCACGACGAGACCGAAAATAATAAAATAAACAACGCAAAAAATTATGAACAAAAAAAGGAAGAAAAAGAAGAAAAGAATGGCAGCGCTTCTTCGATTTTGCTCGATTTATTCTCTTCGTCGACTGACTGACTGACTGCTTTTTCTATGAAAATGTGTGAAAATAATATTATTTTCAAATGCAAAAATATTATTACATATTTTTTGGTGAAAATCGAATTGACTGACTGACTGAATTCACGATATTTACAGAGACACGACTTTTGCAATGTAAAAATTCGGCCGAAATAAAAGAAATTCTCCGCTCTAAAAATTTGAATAATCCGCCTTTAAACTAAACATATTCGCATCGATTCGGAATGGTTTCAGCGGCGTGAGGAGCTGTGAAGGCATGCATTGAATGAATGAAAGTCGGAGATGACTGCGGAAAGCGCTACCAACAAAATGAAAAAAAAATCTCAAAATTCATACACAACAAAAAATCCTTACGACAATATTGGAATTTTTTTCAAATGTTTATTGACTTTTTGTTAAAAAATTAGCAAATCAAATAACAAAATTCACTGAAGTTTTCCTTATCTTCTTTTTCATTTTTTATAAATTTGATAAAAAAATTGTAATAATTTTTGTACTTTTCATTTACGATTACGCACATATTTTTGTTATTAATATGTATGTATTATCAATTGGTGTTCTTTTTGCGCAAATTTTTTGGTTCAACATAATTTTGATTTTTCTTCATATTTTATTTACAGCAAATTAAAAAATACAAATATTAATTATCGTACACCAAAGCTTTCCGCAAAATTGCCCGCTTACAGTATTATCATATCCTCAAGACTCAAGTGAAGACAACAATTTTGGCCGAGCGCCTAAAGCGCGTAGTNATGGTTTAAACGATGAAATGTTTTCATGAAATAGAATTCAATAAAAAAATTTGAAATTTTTTTTATATTTGACGTAGGACATTCCTCGTACATCAACATAAAAAGTGTGAATGGCTTGAACCATTCATTTTTTGAAACGTGAATTAGGGTTGGAAATACAGTGCTGGACATAATTATGAGTCCACCCAATTTTTTTTCAAATTCAATTTTTTTCTGAGTGAATATATATTTTTTTGGTTTTTTTATATAAAATTAGTAATTTGCAATGTTTTGTATGATTTCGTAAAGTTTCAGCTCAATTCGTAGTGTACCATATGATGAGTCACGCTTCAAATTGAATGAATCACTTCTCTTCTCATGGATAACTCACTCACCTCGGGAAATAAATTTTCGAACGGAATTTTTTTGAATGATCCTTTGCCATATTTTGCATATTTTTCGAAATAATTTAAAGTTTATTTATTTACTTTTTATCATGTTTTAACTATTATTTATTTTTTGACTACTGTTGTCACTGTTGTTGTTCTGCTGTTCAAAAAAGCGGATTACTGTTGTTAAAATTATCTCTAATTTCATTCAAGTCATAAAAAGAGCCGAAATAAAAAAAATGCCAAATATGATCACAAAATAATAATAATAATAAAATAATCGGCCACATCAATTGAGGAACGGGTTCTTCATGCCGCGGAAATCCTCTATCAGCTTTCGGACGTTTTGGCGCTAAAATTTAATTTCATCAATAAATTTGCGGTAAAATTATCACTTTTCAAATATATATATATTAAACTCTAGACTAAACCAGCCACCGTTAAAGGGGAGGGGGTATAAAATTGAGGAAATTTTTTTGAAGTAAATCGGAGGTAAAAGTTGAAATTTTTGGATTTCGTCCTCAGTCTCATTCGCAAAATGTGATGTAAAAGGTTTGGTTGCCACCCTCCACGCCGTTGTCATAGGTATGTCGAAAATAAATTTTAAATTCCAAAAATCGAAAGAAAATATGAAAAACAAATTTTGCCGAAAATTGAAAAATTTTTAGATTTATTTTATTTTTTTGTTATTCTATGCATCCAATCGAAAAGTTTTACTCCTGATGCACATATATACTACCAATACCAGCCGCTTACAATAGTATTACACGCGTTCGGTACTTTTGGTTATTGTAAGAATGTGTATATTCCATAAATTTAATTTAAAATACTCTTCAACACCAATAGTAATCGATGAATCATTTTGAGGAACAAAACGATATGTACCTGAACCAATGGCGTCAACAACACCGCGTACCCCATCGCGCCCTCGTTCTCCAACAGCGAGAGATCGGCGCCTCCGCTACCGCAAACACTACCGCTCAGCGAATTGCCGTGGCGCGCCATGTCGAGCAGCCAGCGCTCCGCCTGCGCGATGATCGCGTCACGCTTCAGCCAAAAGTGGCGGAGAATGATGTCGCGAAAGTGGGGCGGCGGATTGCGGTATTGCTCGCCGATGGCGTACAGGAGCGTCGCGTGCTCGATGTAGGCGTTGTAGCGGCGGGAGTAGTCGTCGCCTTCCGGCGTACCCTCCAGCTTCTCGAGACCCGGCTCGTTGAAGTACGGATTCTTGACGAAGATAAGGCCCTGAAATTTAGAAGATTTTTTTAAATAAAATCGTGACGTTTCCACACACAAATTTCGAAAAATTTAAGAGAAAAAACTGTCATGAGTAAAAACATTAACAAAGTTGGTAGTGTCCGAGATCGGTGGTATGTTAAAGCAGCAGCAAAAACCAATGGTTTTTACCTGTATGCTGACGAGAACTTGCAGAAGTGAACAAAACGAATTCCATTTTTCCTCGGGACGGCCTTCCCAAGTGCCGAGAATTGAAAGACAGATTTTACCATCGCTAAAAATACATTTATAAAACACTAAAATTTATAGAAAAAATGTATACATAATTTAAAAATATTTGTAATTAATATATTCATTATCCTATAATAGATCAATTTAGCTTTCAATCAATTTTAATCTAATAACTAAAAAAATAAAAGAAATAATTAGTTGATACCGGATGAATACCGGAACTTGAATACCGGATGGATCTGCAAATACCCGCATACCCGATCCACGTTGAATGCAATTTGTATGCAATTGATAAATTGATTTTTTATAAACATATTAAAATTGGATAGAATTTTAATCCACCATGCTTTTTGTTTTGCTCCAGAATTGGATACATTTTTGGAAGATCGTATATTCGATTGTAGATTCAAAAAGTATTCTAGCGACAACGCTGACTACGTAGTATTTTTTAATAAAAATATTCAGTAAAAATAAATGTAATCCAATCAATATTAAACAAAAATTACATAATAAAAAGGGAAAACACGACTTTTTTTCCAATACTTCACAAACATTTTAGCCTAAAATGTTCAGCAAAAATCGCCATATTTTGTTTGGAATAAATCAGAGAATTAAAATCAAAAAAAATTTTGAAGTGCAAAAAAGGACTGCCCAAGGCAGGAATCGAACCTGCGTCGCCACGGCCACAACGTGGAGTACTAACCACTATACTACTTGGGCCGAAAGCGTTTCGCACAAAATTCACTCAAATACTGAGCTGTGCGTTAGTGGTGGTAGCGGTGGAAAAGGCAAAAATGTGGGGGGGGGGGGGAAATCATCGCTCAGCGCTTTTCGCAATTTTTTTAAACATTTTTGTGTCTCTTCCCACTTAGCTATCGACGGTTTTTTCGTCTTTTCTTCGTGTTCGTATGAGTATGTGTGTGCATATATCGTCTACGTGTGTGCGTGTATCTGTTATGTATGTGTGAGTGTCTTTCATCTACGCACATTTATTTTGTGTGTGTGTGTGTGTGTTTCACATGCATTTCTGTTCACTCCCAATAATGTTGTGTATGTGTGTATAGCACATTTTTATAAATAATTTTTTGGAATAATTCCGACAAAACATTTTTCTACGATTTTTTTGAATAAAAATTTGGAGCGTTAAACGAAGTAAAAAAACATTTGTCTTGTCAATTGTTTCCCAAAAATTTTTGGAAATCAAATGTTCTGTTCTCTCACCTGTACAAGTTTGGGTTGAAGCGAACGGTGCCGTGTCCCGTCGTCAGGAAGGCACACTTGGGCGGTGAGAAGGGATAGTTGCTGGGGAAGAAGACGTCGAACTCGAAGAGACCGTTCTGGTAAGGCGTGTCGTCGGGACCCGAAATTAAAACCTAAACGCACAGTAAATAAGCTTTTTGTTTAATTTAGCAAATTCAAGATCGAAATTCTTGATTCCAAAACAAAAATTTTAACAATTTCAAAACAGAAAAATTAAATATTTTAAGACGGAGAATTTGAGACTGGGGAAATTTGAAGCTAACATGTTAGCAGAAATTTCGCCTTTGGTCTTTTTCGTAGTGCAGATCTAGAATTTTGGAATGAGTGGAGGAGTCAAAAATTTTACATTAAATTTTTCGGAATCTAGGATTTCGGAACAGAGGAGATATCACCAAAAAATTCTGCGAATGAAGGAACGGGATCCAAAAATTTCAATTTTTATCTCCGATTTACTCACAAATGGGCATCAATACACGACTGACAAATGCAGAGTTTATTGGTTTAATGCGGCTGTTCAAAATTCAAGCTGGGTTGAAAACCGCCAACTTGGAGTCTTGAAAAATTTCCACACAGAGATACGGTAGGTTACTCTGGCCCACTTTTCAAAAATAGTTAAATTCTCCAAAAATTACATAGAAAATTCGCAGAAAAATAGATTAGCTCAGACTCTGAAACTTCAGAGCGTCATAACAAAAAAAAATCTATAATGTGTAGAGGCATTGGGATTTAAAAACGGTTTAATTAGCCAAAAACGATTATGTTTTTTTTCATAAAAGAACACCTCAAAGATCCGTTACATTCAACCAGCAAAATACGTTCTCAAAAAAACATCATACATCAAAAATGAGGTAGGCTTGGAAATGTTTTCAAAACAATTAAAATAAATTTGGAACAATTTTTTTTTTAAATTAAAAAATTATAAATAATTTTCAATTGAAAATGTTTTCAAAAAACAAAGTGGAAAACCAAAAACCTTGAGCATGTCGCATCTCGTCTCGTCCATGCACACAAAAATCGCGTTGCTGGCGTTCAGCGGCAGGGAATTGTGTATGGAGGCCAACTCTTTCGCGATTCGCTTCGTGCGGTCCTTGAGCGTCGAGGAGAAGAGGTTCGTGCTGCGGAGGTCTTTTCGGAATGTGAAGCCCATTGCCTTGTTCTCCTCGGTCACCAAGCTGAATGGAACGCATACGGTATTTTCGTGTATCGAGTATTCGGGCTCGAAAACCGAGTATCGGCCATTTATGCTCAGGCTCGACTCGGTGTCACGACGAAATGCTTGGACTCGGGATTTTTTAATACTCGGTAAGGCTCGAACTCGGTCAAACCGAGTATCTATCGGAAAACTAATATGGTCAAAAAGGGAGGTTAAACAAGCATAAAAGAAGAATGCAGCAATTTCCCCAAATAACTTATTTTTTCTGCTTTACAATTCCAAAAATTGAAAAAAAAATTCAAAGGAGGTCTTTTCGGAATGTGAAGCCCATTGCCTTGTTCTCCTCGGTCACCAAGCTGAATGGAACACGCATACNACCGGAAAACGTAGTGTAAAAATGGCAAGGGAAAAAAATTGAATTTTTTACATGGCCCCCCCCCGAAATTTTTTCTGGCTACGGGTATGGCATCGAGTACTCAGGCTCGAAAACCAAGTACTCAGCCACTTATGCTTGGGCTCATGGCTCGGATTCGGGATTTTTTCATACTCAGTAAGCAATTTCTCCAAATTACTTTTTCTTCCTGCTTTTCAATTTCAAAAATTGAAAAAAAAAATTATCTTTTCGTTGAGGAGGTCTTTTTGGAATGTGAAGCCCATTGCATTGTTCTCATTGGTCACCTTCGAAGTTAATTACATACATATAATAAATAGTATAATATATCGGAGGCTTATCCAAAAAAAAAATTCTGAAGGAGAAGACCAAAAAGAGTTCTCAAATTTTCAAAGTAACTGGGCCAGTTTTGGTCAGGGAACAAAACTGAGTGTTTTTGAACGCTCTCGACGAGCTCTTTGTTCTGGATATAATATTCTTTCGGGTTCCCAAAAAAATTTTAAAAATTATTTTCAAAAGTTTTCATTTTGGAGGAGGGGACCACACCTGCCCCCTGACTATGCCCTTGCAGTATATGTATAGAAAGCCTATAATCCCAAGCGATACGAGATCAACAGTAATCCAACTTGAAAAAATAAGCTTCCAATCTTAAATTTTTTAAATATTTTATACAAAAAATTAAACAAAAAATCTCTTTTTTGGCTCCAATAGACCCCGGCGAGAAATGGTAAGGGAAAAGTATCGTCAAAACCTTGCAAGAAGAATTGATCTTTCCCACCAGGCCTACGACCATCATCAACATCCTCCCACCCCCATCGCCCGGGTGTAGGGCAAACTTTCTTTTTTTTAACTTTTTTGAAGTTATGAGCACAAAAATTTCCATATGTTTTTTCCAATAACAAAATTAAAATTCCATTAATATAAAATAAAAATACAATAAAAAATTCTCTTACCGCTGCGTCTGAAACTGCAGTTCCTGAAGCGCGTCCACGTATAGCGCGCCCAACGATGCGTTTGCGCCCACTTCGCTCTTCAGCGCGCGGCAATTTGCGCGCGCAAGCTGACTTTCGGCCGCGTCGAATTCCTCGATCAATTTGCCGTCGGGCAAGGCCAGCGAATTTCGGCGCTTCTTCTCCTCGCCCTGCGAATTGTCGTATTGCGCGACCATCTTCGCAATCACCTAGAGAGAAGTAATGATACGTTAAAAATGAATAAACTCCAAGCAAATTCATTAAACAACTTCATTAGGCGGTTGCAAAAAGCAATGTCAAAAATGTATTTTTTGAGTTTATTATTAAATTTATTCCGAAAAACATTCGGTGGTCATTTTTATTGTTATAATCAGTGTTGTAGCTTTTGAATACTTTTTGAATCCTCAAGGATCGAAAAATGTATCCAATTTGGGCGAGACAATAGCAAAGCGCATTCAAAATAGATACAAATTAGATCCAATTCGAATAAATTTACGAAAAACTAATTCAATGGCATACAAATCGCATCCAACATGGATCCACAGTATTTGCGTGGACGATCTATTTGGGATTCAAGTTACAGCACTATGTAGTTATAATGTAATCTGAATTTGGCGTATCATAGAAAAAATTTCAAACTCTAAAAAAAAATTCCTTCTTACAGAACTTTCAACTTTCTTTAGAGGGGGGAGGGGGAGGGAAAGGGGGTTGGACATATGACCACAGCCGTCTGTCCTCTGGTCATTTTATGCCTCTGGACTGGAAGACGTTGTTGTGTTGGGTAGAATTTTTTTCTCATTGTCTTTAAGAACATTTTTTCGTGTAATTCGAAATTATTACCATTTTTGTTCAAAATATAATTTTTTTTGAATATTTTCGGCCTGATGAAAAAAAATTTTTTTTTTCAAAAACGTTTTACTTATTTTTTGAATATTTTGTGAAATTATTTTTAAATTTCCCTCAATTTTTTTGTCGCCAATGAGAAGACTTTTAAGTCAAGATGCAATTTGTAAATAATTACGAAAAAAATTTCATTTTTGCCCGACTACGAAAAACTGTGACAAAAATGACGACTTAAATTAAAAAATTTGACGTAATCATTTTTTTGCTTTTTCGCGTCAAAACTATTTTTTTGCAAAAATTTAATATTTCCTTATTCGTTAATTTGTGTATTTAACAACCTAATACCGCAAAATTTCAATAATATCAAAAAACAGACAAAATAACAAAAAAAATTACAGCGAAAAATTAATTTTTCATAAAATTTTGTGATAAAAATTTTCAATTTCAAAAAATTTTTTCATTTTTTAGAAATCAAAAATTTTAGCCCAAAATGTCGAAATTTTTTTTCACCAAAAATAAAAACATATAAAAACTTTCGTATTTTTAAACTTTTGTAAACAATCTAATAATACTAATTTCAATATCAAAAAAGGTAAAAAAAATAAAAGAAAATTACTAAAAAAATTTATGATAAAAATTTTCAATTTCAAAAATCATTCAAAAATTTTGACTCAAAAATGTCGAAATTTTTTTTCACCAAAAATAAAACATTTAAAAGATAATCTTTACTGTAGATATTGTAGACAGTTTAGCAAATTAAAAAATTGTTTACTGTATATATTGTTGCGTATTGTATACATATGTATCATAGAAAGTTGAATTGAAAAATATTTTTAGTTAAAAAAATTTGTGCCAACCTCGGCGTAGTCGTTGACTTTGCGAATAAAGTCGACGAGCACAAAGTCGGGCGACGCGTTGCCGCGCGTCATCGCCAAGTAGGCGTTGAGCGTCTCGCGAAAGCGCGGAATCAGCTCACGCGCAATCGAGCGCGCCGACGACGCCGCGCCGTTCGGGGCCGCGTGGTCGTTGGGGTGGATGAGGTGGGGTAGAAAGGCGGGGACGAGCGAAAGGCCCGCCGCCAGCTCCAACAAAGCCTAGAAGTTAACAAAATAATTACAGGGTGACCAGAAAAAACCCGGACAAAATATAATTCATCCTAACACGAAAGTATTGTACCGTAATAA
>SAUE01000027.1:259062-279650 GCA_009724625.1 Deladenus siricidicola
ATTGATAAAAACACTTGTCCGGGTTTTTTCTGGTCACCCTGTATATATATATATATATATATATATATATATATATGTATATATATATATACATCAAAAAATCTCATGCTTTTGATATGAAACTACAGTATACTTTTGGTTCGATCATCGGGCCGAAGACGGGGATCTTTGTCTAAAGCAAATGAACAAAAAATTTAAATGTTTTTCACACATTTTTTATTCTTTTTGAATAGTCATGATTTTTGGTGCTTTCGTGGCCAAAACTCCATTTTTGGTCAATTGTATAAGCAATTCACTTTTTGCTTTCTTCGAAAAGCACACTTCTTCAACAACTTTGCTTTCTCCTTTCTTCTTTCTACTTTTTGCCTTTCTTTCCTTTCTTTTCTGTTCACAAGAATAAAGTTTTGCTAAATGATATGCAATAATGATATTTTCGTGCATCATCACAATGATGATAGCTCGTAGATACATAGGTGTTATGTATTAACGGTGGTGGGATGAGATCATTGACATGATGATGAGATGAGATTCTCATTTCAACAAAAAACCGATTCTCACATGCTTTCAGCTTCACTCTCATGATTTGCTAGAAAACAAAATTTTTGCGGTTGATTGACAATTAAAAGATGATGATGATATGATTTTTATAATATCATTTATGTGTTTATTACTACATACATTTATTATATGTATACATGTACGTGTGTATGTATATGTATATATGCATGTATGTATGTGATGCTCATTTCCGTCATTCTCACATACTCACACACATATTTGAAAATGATTTTTTGCATGATTTTCACTCAATTGTTGATGATTCTCATTGTCATTAGTACAATGCGAACAATCATTTCGATTCTCATTCTCATTTATTTTCATTTCCATTCATTCTCATTGCGTTGATGACGTCATTTTGTGAGCATAAATGGTTGATATGAGAAAGTGACTTTTGCGTTTACTAAAAATTTATAATAATTAAATGAGAATATCAGTGTAATCAAAATAGTGTAATGAAAATAAATATCAGTGTTGTGAGATTATCAACTTGATTGTTTTATCAGACAACTTTTTATTAAGAAAAGTGTTACTGTAATACATACACCAATATCACTCAGTGAAATCGAGTAATTTATGAATGATTACTGTGATCGTGCATGCGTTCTCTACCTATGTCTACCTATATATTCTGTTCACTCTACTTGTATCTTTTCCTCATTTCTTTTTTTACATTTGTTCATTTCTTTCTTTCTCTAACGCCTTTTCATTTCTTTTTTCTATAAGACCTCTTCATTTCTTTCGCAATTTAAACCTCAACCATATGTAAATTTATTTTGCACAGTGATTTTTTGCATTTTTCTCCAATTTTTTCGTGAAATTTTTATCGAATTTTTCGGGTAAACGGGAACACTGTGATCGCTGCGATTAATTTTATTTATGTATTTTTGCCGCTAATTTTTGCGTTGAAATTTTTTTTCAGTAAGTTAAAAAGTGCATTTTATTACGTGGATTGTTTTGTTTTTCGCTGAGTGTCATTAAGCAAATATTCGAAAAAATTATTTGGGTCGCTAATTTCTATAATTTTCTCTCTCTCTTTCTCTCTCTCTCTTTTCTCACTGTACGTCTCTCGCTTTCTCTCTCACTCTTTCTCCCCCTTTCTCTCTCTCTCTCTCTCTCTCTCTCTCTCTCTCTCTCTCTCTCTCTCTCTCTCTCTCTCTCTCTCTCTCTCTTTCTTTCTCTCCGTTAAATCTGTGTACAGTAAAAGACTATTTAACAACACAATTGTTGATAATTTTCGTTACAAAATTGTTTACACAACAATTTCTGAACAGTATTTTCCTGACTTCTCTGTGCACTCTTCTTGTTCTTCTTCTGTCACGTTCTTTTTCAATAAAACTTCGCCTAAAGAAATCAGACAAAACAATTACAAATTGTCTCGTTTCTCTAACTCTCTCTCTTTTTATAGTTGTTCTAATTTTTTGCTCATGTTTGAACATTTTCCGCATTTTCACATATGTTTTTGTTAAAGATAAACGGATAAGAGAGAAATAATCACCAACATTCATGCAAATTCATTTCGCGTAAAATATGCAAAAAAAATTTTTGAATAAACAAAATTTATGAAAATCCGATTTGTTTACGAAATTTTTGAGCCGATAAACACAAAAAACACATTAACACACACAACACACACATAAAACTGGAATAATTGGCAATGTGTATTGTTGTTGTATGTATGTGTGTGTGTTGTAGAGGAAGAAAAACACACACAAAACACGTCGCGATACTGCGGACAAAAAAAGTTACAAAACAATGAATAAATAATAATAATGTCAATAATAACACACATAAACATACAATTATGTATCTACATATATGTGCGTATGTGTGTGTGTCCATTTTGTATTACATGTGTATATTAAAGGTGTGTTACATATGCATATGAAAATTGCAGAAAAAATTAAGCAAAAACTTCGTAAAAGATTAAAGAACCGAAGAAATAATATGTAATTATGTATGAGTGTACATGGAAATAAAGCCAGAGACGGCAGAGAAATAAGAGACGGTAGAGAAACGAGAGACGTTGGAGAAACGAGAGACGTTGGAGAAACAAGAGACGGCAGAGAAACGAGAAATTACAACAGTTATATCAGACACAGCAAGAACAAACAGAAACAACAGAGAAACGAGAGACAGCAGAAAAACGAGAGTGTTTGTGTCTGCTTAGCGCCAGCCGCCACGCAAAAGCACATCAAAAAAGCAGCTAAAAGCACAGCTTTCGAGCTTGATTACTTGATCTACTGCTGTGTAGACAAAACATAGATACATATAGATACATAAATACACACAAATAGACACACACACACACAGACTCATAAATACGCACTAATAGACACACAAATACCTGCATATGTTATTGTTGCTGCTGCTGCCGCCGCTTCCGCTGCTGTGAATGCTGCTGTTGTTGTTTGTTTTTTTGCGGCGGTAGCTTCCACACAGCACAGTTTAGAACAAAGCTGTGTCCGTTTTCGATACAATTTCACCAACATTTTTTCATTGTTTTTTCTCTTATCCCTTTAATTGCTGCTGTTGTTGTGGTTGCTGTGGTTGTGTGTGTGTGTGTGTGTGTATGTATGTATGTATGTATGTATGTATGTATGTATGTATGTCTGTGTATAAAATAAATGTGTGTACTGGTCGACCTAGCTGGAACGACGACCCATTTTTCTTCTCCATACTTTGCTGCTTTACTTCACTGTCTGGTATCAATTACTTCTTTGTATGTGCCTTGTCGTTTTCTCTGTCATTTTTTGTTCTCTGTCGGGTTTACAAATCTACTGATCTCTATCTTTTCCTCGTTCTTTTCATCCTTTTTCTCGACTCTCTCTTGCTTTCTCTTCCCTTCAGTTTGTTTGTGTATCAGTCTATTTTCTTCTATGTGTCTATTTGCCTGCTTTTGTCTATTTGTCTGCCTTTGTCTGTCTGTCATTGTCTGTCTGCTGTTGCCCGTTTGCAATTGTCTGCTTTTGTCTTTCTGTCTTTGTCTGTTTGTTTGTTTTTGTCTGCCCTTGTCTCAATTTGTCTTTGACTGTTTTTGACTGTCTGCCTTTGTCTATCCGTCTTTGTCTATAATATATAGTTATTATTATTATTATGTTTTTGTGTGATTGCCCTTGTCTCTATTTGTGTTTTTTTCTGTTTGCTTTTGTCTGACTGTTTGCTTCTTTCTATCCCCACACAGGTCTATCTATGACATGTTCTTTCTCGTCTATTTTATTTGTCTTGTGCTTTCTCTTTTTAATCCTTTCTTTCTTGCTTCTTTTCTTTCTTGCTCTCTCTTCCTTTCTTCCTTGTTTTTTTCTTTTCTTTTTTCCTTGCTTTCTCCATCGCAATTTCGCTCTGCTTTCTTTCGGCTGTCTTTTGAAGTGTTTTGCGATGATTTACAAATATTTAATATTTAATTCAAATACACACTTACACATACATTACACTATACACACACACACACACGTCGTACGTATATTACATACATAAATACATCCTTTTGTACATACACATACGTACGTATGTATTGTCATACATATGTACGCATATCCTCTCATAAAAATATAAGTAATGTATTTATACGTTATTAATTGTTTTATATATATTTGTACATACACATGTATGTATATAATACCTATTACTATATTTGTTCATAATAACCGTACACATATACACACATATACATACATATATGTATTATTTTTTTATTCTTTTTATATATTTTTCAAATTCGCTTTATTTTTATTTTTTTAAATAGTTGACAACTGTATTCAGCTCAATGCAAACTGTACATATGTGCTGTATTGTATGACGTCTGCTACGGTAGTTGGTTTGACGTAAAACAGTGCTTACTAGTACATATTAGCATTTAAACTGCATGGTATTGTGAGTATGCGTAGTTAATACTGTATATATACATATATATGATTACCATAACAGTCGATGCGATTAATACAGTACATATGTTATTGCTGTTGTTTATAGACAATATCGTATATGTATGATTATCACGCATGTGCTCAATACAGTATGTGATTAAAACTTATATACATATACCACACACATGTATGTATGTATGATTATTAGTCAATCATGTGATCAATACCGTACACTTTTTGTTTGTATAAATTTTTTTCCATTTCATTTTTCAAGCAAATATTTCAAAATTCTCTTTTTTGTGCAAAATTAAAACGCAAATTTGCAAAATTTGAATTGTTGGCTAAACGCGAACTTTACTTCCGCGAAATATAAATATATTATTTATATTATTTCTATATTAATCCAATTATGAAATGGTTTTGCAAGTTTAACATTTTGCAAATCGATGCTAACAAACTTCACCTGCAAATTTGTAGCCTGCAAATTGCAACATGCAAATTCGACATTTTGTAAATTCAACATGGGCTTGTCCGCTAGGCTGAAGTTGCGCAAATTAGAAAAAAATATTTTTTCATTATTTTTAAGCGGATTAACGCCAAAAAATATTCTTTTTTTGCTTTACTTACTGAGGAAATTTCTTTCTGGCTGAAAGCCTTCATTCATTTTTTGCAAGGTAAATCGAAAGGCAAATTGACTTTTTGTTTTTGCATACAATATGCATGTATTTTTGATGCTCGCACGTCGAAATTGGATTTGAAAAATAAATTAAAAAATCGTTTTCTTCTATCAAAAGCGTTCGTTACTTTGTTATTTTGAATAAAATTAGTTTCTACCTCATATGTCTGTCTGTCTGTCTGTGTGTCTGTCTGTCTGTCTGTCTGTCTGTCTGTCGGTCTGTCTGTGTGTCTGTCTGTCTGTCTGTCTGTCTGTCTGTCTGTCTGTCGGTCTGTCTGTCTGTTTGTTTCTCTCTTTCTGTTTTCTTGACTAAAATTATTTTTTACTTAGGTCCGTCTGTCTGTCTATCTGTCTGTTAGTCTGTCTGTTTGTTTGTCTCTGTCTCTGCCGCGCTCTCTGTACTCACTCTCTTTTACTCTTTCTCATTCTCTCGTTCTCTTTCTCTCAAACTCCGTCACTCTCTCTTACTCTTTCACTGTGTCTGTTGTCTGTTTCTGTATCTCTCACTCTCTTTATTTCTCTTTCTCTTTCTCTGTCTACTTCACTCTCTTTCTCTTTCTCTCCTGTCTTTTTTTCTCGTTATCTCGCTCTCTCAGACTTTAATTCATTGTTCTCATTTATGCTTATTTTTCTTTCGGTCCTCTTTTTTCTTTCTTACTTTCCTTTTTCTCTTTTTCTTTCTTTCTTTCTTTCTTTCTTTTGCTCACTTACAATCCCCCACACGCAGATAGCGCGAATAGCACGTATACATGCACATGTATGTACATACGCAACACATATACACATACATGTATGTGTATGTGTACACGTGCATTCATATGCTTCAAATTGTGCTGAATTTTTCACGAAAAATGGGATTTGAAAATGCGCATTTTTTAGTTATTTTCCACGTTATTATTATTACTTTTATTATTACTATTACATGTACATATGTACGTATACATATATGTATATGTGTATACATACATATTCGCTGTTTTGGTGACAAACCAATACATATAGCCTTGTGCATTTCGTCTTCATTCTCACAATGATTTATTCTTGATTTCACGTCAAATCGAGTACATATACGTAACAAATTGTCTGTTTTTTGAATTTGGTTGAACGAATTTGAAAGAGAGAAAAAATACCTTGCTCAAGTTTGTTGTATTCGTCTGTGTTTTGTGTTTTTGTGCGATAAAAACCGAAACGAAAATTTCAGTGAAATTTTTTTGTACTTTTTTTGTAATACACCCAGACCAAGACAAAATGGATACCGTACTCTATCTTCTAACTTTAGAGGGTATAGTACATACACAACGGTATGCTTATATGTATCCGTGAGATTTCCGACTTTGGTTTCTCATGGATTTTGAGATTTTTTTTTGTAATCTGCAACCAATTTGTTCCTCTACAAATAAAAAAAATTTAAAATCTATAACCAAAGCTAGCATTCTCCACATTTATTTGGATCGATTGGCGGATTTAGGTATTGCGGACTTTGCTCAATCCCAATTTCTCCTTTCTCTCTCTTACCCCATCTTTCTTACCCACCTACAGCTATTTCCCCCCTATTCCTGTACAACAGCCAAATTAGCTAAAAAAAATTTTAGAATTTGTATTAGATTGTATTAGAAATTTCTATATATTTCTGATATATTTGCTCAAACAAAGATAATTGCAAGATATATGTACATTGTATGTACTACGTATACATATACATACATATGTGTGCAGCACATTGTATGTATTGCGTATATATGTGTGTAGGAGGTATATGTATGAGTGGTGAGAAAAGCAAAAATCGATAAATACTTACAGTTTATAATCGTCTCAAGAGCAAAAAAAGTTTTGCCAAAACAATTTTCGTACAGAAAATCGAAAAAAATTTTTTTGTTTATTTTTCTATGAAATTTCCCACTCAATTTTCAATCAATTTTTAATTACACCATTACAATTTGCAGATTTGCAATTTGCAATCGATACAGCAAAAAGTTTATAACCACAAAAATATTGAAAAAAAATTTTTAGCAAAAAATTCTTGTGTTAGCGCTTTTCTCATTCTCATGCAAAATTATTATCATTATCAATCTCTCCTTACGTATATTGATTTTGGCGTTGATTGATTGAGATTCTCATTGATTTCTCTCTTTTTCTCTCTCCCCCTCTCTCTCTCCCTCTCTCTTTCTCTCTTTCTCCCTCTCTCCCCTCTCTTTCTCTCTCTGTTTCTCTCTCTCTCTTTCTCTCTCTTGAATCATGTGCGTAAATGAATGTGTGTTTTTTCATGTATTTTGAAGTAAAACTTTGAGAAAATTGATTTTCTAGCCACAAAATTAATTAGAAAAAATGAAAAAATTTGTATTTTTTGTTTGACCAAAAGTCAAAAATTATTTTTTTATCATTTTTTTGCTCGTGGATGGCGAATGAATGAGTAAATAAAATCATCACGTATGATTGTGGGAGACACAAAAACACACAAACACAAAGCGCACAGACGAAACACACGTACATACACCACAAACGAATTCGTCTTTTGTGAAGAACACACAAAATGATTGCGAATAAGTTCAAGTTTGTTTGCGAATTCAATTTGTACATATTGGCATTTATTGTTGATTTTTAAGGCATTAATGGATTTATTTGAAAAAAGTAATATGCAGAGAAAGTGCAAGACAGTCAGAGAAAGGCTGAGAGAGAGAAAAAGAGACAAAGAGACAGACAGAGACAGACAGAGAAAGACTGTAACAGAGAGAGAGGTGAGAAAAAAGTGAGAGAACGCGAGAGAAAGAGAAAAAAGCAAGCAAGAGACAGACAGACATACAGAAACAGTTACAGAGAGAAAGAGAGAGAAGTCAAGAGTAAGAGATAAGAAAGAAAAGTGAGCGAGAAACAGACAATCACAGACAAAGAGAAGTGACAGAGAGAAACAGTGAAAGATAGTGGCAGACGGAGATGGAAATCTAGACGTTAGAGAACGTAGGAAATTGCCAGACAGTTAGAGAAACAACAATCGATTATAGATCATAGAACAAGAGCAAAAACATTTTTTGATTATAACTCATCGAAAAAAAACTGGAAACTTTTATTATGCGATTTTAATGCAATTTTTTGATGGAAGGTTTATCAATCAGTGCACACACACAGCACACAGCACAAATGAAAATAAGAATATGAGCATATGAGAAAGGTGGAGTGAGTGAGAAAATGTTCTTTTTTCTGTTTTCGTTTGTTTGTTTTTTCTTGTAATTTCTTTCCAACAAAACTTTTTTTGTAATGGCAAAATGTTTTTGCTGATTGAAAATTGGCCCAAGGCAACGCGGTTCAAAAAAAACATAAAATAAATTCTGTTTGTCCTTTTAGGTTTTTTAATTTTAATGAGATTATATTTGCTTCTTTAAAGTCTTGAATGGTTCACAATGTGCATAGTTTGGGACATTTGGGGGGGGGGGATGTTCGAAAATTTTGAAGGATAGTCTTGTACTAATAGGATATAGTTCGGGTTATTGGGGAGGGGTGGGGAGTTAGTTTGGTGGATAGTTTTGACTAATAGGATATAGTTCATAGTGTAACATGATCATATTTTGTGTCACTCGTTGCTAACAGAAAGCTTTTTACTTTTTGTATTTCAATTTTTTGAATTTTTAAAAAATTATTTATAATAAAAATTTATTTTGTTTTCTATGAAAATTTACAAATTTTTTCAAATCGTTCGTATTGCCTAGTGGTTGTCACCCACGTTTCACCTGTTCATGCCTTTGAGATCAAATCTTGTTTGTCACCTGTTTTTTTTTGTTTTTATCACAAATGTTTTTTATTTATTTTTTGTTTTTGATGACATTTTCTACGCTTTTTTAATTTAAAAGTTTATTGAGCAATTTTTGGATAATTGATTCAAGGCAAGACAGCTCAAAAGCATAAAATATTAATGAATTTCTGAAGAATTTTCAGTTTTTAAAAGTTTTATTCAACTTTAACTCGATTTTCTTCGTTTTTGTGATTATTTTGAAATTTAAAAAGTGCAAAATTTGTGTATTTTCTGAATATTTCTTCACTATTTTCGTATTTATAACTATTTTACTTAGTTATTGTGTAATATGTAATATTGGTACGATATTTTTTCAAAGATTTTTTGCTTAATTTATGTTAAACTTTGAAAATATGTATATACAAAACCATTTACAGCTAAAACGGGTGTGGATTCAATGGCGCCGGTCGACTACGGTGGTGCCATTTCCGCCTTCTTCTTTGCGTACTGTGGTAGCAGTGAGGATCAGGACGACGATTTGCATATCGTAGCTTGAGCGATGAGCGCTCTCTCGCTTGGCTACGATAATAATCGACAGTCTGTCTCGCTAGCTACGCTACGATAATCAATCAATCAATTGGGCCAACAAGACGCGATACGTTCTGCCAAATTGGCACATTCGCTGGCATTTTGCACGATTGTTTGCAAAATTTGCAAATCAATTTTTTAACCGCATTTATTTCTTTTTGTATGCACCGTAATCGAGCATTTACCGTAATCGAATTGGACATAAAAGTCGGGATCTAAAGGAGAATTTTAATAGATCTAGTGCAAATCACACAATCTACCGTGTCTACCGTACCCGTATATTGCATTTAAAAATTTGCAAATTGTCGCGACTGCCTTTTCGCAAATTTGCAGCATTTATTGCAAATTTGTAATTTTGCAATAATTTTTTTGATCCGCTCATTCAATAAGTGCATTTCAACAATTATCATTACAGTAATATTTTGCAATATTTGCAATAATTATTTTCTATTACACACCGTAACTTATCGCATAATAATAATTTACGGTATCACGCGCTCTTCAAATTCTTCAAAAAATTACTGTGCATTTGACGGCACATTACCGTCGACTGTTCCGTTAGTTATCAATTCAAATTTGTATATTACTGTACTCAATATTACCGTACTCAACACACCTCACTACTACTCAATAATCAAAATCAAAAACTACCGTTGCTGTGATAATTTTCTCTTATATTTACTGCAAATTTGCAAATTGTAATTTTTATGTAAATTTTCTACCGTAACGTATCGTATCGTACACACATTCACATACACACAGACACACAGACATACAAATGACTTCAATACTCAACAAAAACATCTTATCCTCCTCCGCCAATGTCAATGCCAATGACGCCAGCGGCACTAATGACGATAGTAGTGGTACGGTAGCGCACTACGATATGTATGGTGGCGCTGTGCTGTTGAATCAAGCGAACGGCATCGACAAAGGCTGCGCCGCAGCTGCCGCCGCCAACAACAACAACAGTAACAGTAACAACAAATACAGTAACAACGGCTACAGTATCAACAACAACAACAACTGCTACAGTATCAAAAACAACATCACCGCCAACGGCAGGAAGCTGAACAACAACAACAGTAACGTCGAAAACAACAACAACAACAACATTTGCATTGACAACAAAACGACGAACAATGTTAGCAAAATTAGCGGAATTGGCAGTGGAATTGGCACTGACGCAAAACGACCAAATTGCCTCAAAATGGCTACCATAGTCGAAGTGCAGGTTCAGGAGAACGGCATTTTGCAAAGCAATGAAAATTCCATAAACAACAACAAAACCAACAACAACAACAACGAAATTTGCATAGTTCCCTACGACGGCAAATTGGCGACAATTCCGCTCGACGACGACGACCGGTCGCCGGAGAAGGAAGTCGCCAAGCAGCAGAACTACGAGAAATTTGCGCTTGCAAAGTGTGAGCCAATCGCCGAGAAGCGCAAACACGACGGCCGCCAATTGTCAGCCGAATTGTCGTCGCCCACCGCCAATTTCGAGAAGCGCAAACTCAACGAGACAACGGCGACGACGCCAGCGGCGTTGGCGACGGTCGCAAATTTTCACACCGCAAATTCCAGCAAAACAGCGGCGGCGGCCGTGCCGCCGTTGTCGATGACAGCGGGCGCGACGCCTTCGCCCACCGAGGAAGCGCGCACGCCGCTCAGCTCATCGCGCGGCACGCCGCCGTCCGCCGCCTCCGCCGCAGCCACCGCCGGCTTCGTCAGCGGCTGCTACAAATTCAACGAGTCGCCCTTCGAACAGCACTACGACGTGGGCGAACAGTTGGGCAGGTGGGATGATTTTGAACAGATATCATAGACGGCAGAGCTATCAGAGAGCATAGACGCTAGAGATAGCATAGACGGCAGAGATATAAGTGATAGAATAGACGCCAATGATAACATTGACCGCAGAGATATCATAGTCTCAGAAATATTAGGCTCGCGCGTCAAATTTGAATTATAAACAATTTTAAAATGAAATTTTTAGAATACGAAAATTTTTAATTTTTGTCGTTAAATAATGAACATAATGTAAAATTTGAATATGTTTTCGTGAAAAAGCAATAGCATTAATAAACTGAATTCTGAGGAACCACTCATTCCACCACTCATTCGCCACCCAGTAAGAATTTGGTTTTTTTAAAAGATTAATGACACGATTAAATAAATTTTATTTTTTAACCGAACGCTGATTATTAATAATTTTAAATAAAAAACGAAAAAAATGAAACTCTCCTCCAATAGGGTGCCCGATGCACTTGCACCGGCCCCCTTTTGAGGGGGGACCNTTACCGCCTTAACTATAACTTTTCGAATCCGATCGAAGTCATAGCGATGTTTGGTCCGGCTGGAAAGCGTGCCTGCATTCAGCACACTGCTTTCAGTTGAGGTTAATGAAATCGCCGGCGCTTATATAGCCCACTTTGCGCGACTTGCAAATCCCGGATAGGTTTCAGCGCACGTCAGACGACGAGACGAACGCGTATTATCTCGCCAAATGTTTTGATCCCTAACACTTTTGACATGCAGAATAATTTTGTTAACTTGTATATGATTGAAAAACTTATTAATCCTTAAAAACCCCAAATTTTAAATGACTTGATTAAATAAATTTTATTTTATTAAAAACGCCAGAGCAAGAAATAGCACAACTGGCAGAAATATTAGAGATAGCATGGACGCCGGAGATATTAGAGTATAGACGAAAAATACTCTAATATCGGCAAACATATTTGAAAAAGTATAGATTATCAGAGGTAGCATAAGTGGCAGAGATATGTGAAATAACATATACGCCGGAGATATAAGAGATTTGATACCGCAAGAAACGTAATTAAACGTTCTCTATCAAAACATTGATTTAAAAAGTACTGTACTTTGAACGCGATTTCCATTGTTTACTACAGTAACGTATTCATTAGTCATTAAAACATATTAAACACTTCCAGCGGTCAATTCGCGCTAGTGTGCCGCGTGACGCAACGCGCCACAAACCAGACGTACGCGGCGAAGTTCATTCGCAAGCGACGCTACGCGACGTCTCGGCGCGGCGTGCCGCGCTCGCACATCCAACGCGAGGGGGAGGNTGACGATGTGCATGAACTTCAACGCTCAGACAGCTTGGAGGAAGTCGCTCGCCAAGGACAGGAGATATTGGAGCGATGGGATGTTAGGCTGGGGGGTGGGGGGGGGGTGGAATGGATTAAGCTTTAGGGTGAGGGGAAGGCCTTCGGCTGTGTGCTCATATAAACATTTGTGCTTGCAGGGTGTCAGGCGGCGAACTGTTCGACCACGTGTGCTCGAAGGAGTGTTTGAACGAGGCGGAGGCGTCCGCCTTCATTCGCCAAATTCTCTGCGGCGTCCAACACCTCCACTCTCACTACATCGTTCATCTCGATCTGAAGGTTTGTTGGGAGCGCGTCGCCATTTTCCCAATCATTCTGTTTACACTCCCGGGATTTGAAACTTTTTTTGAAGTCACTTTGCTATACTCCCAGTATATTGAAAATTTTTGTTTTTCTAGATCAGTTTTCGAGAAATGATTGTTCTCGAAATAAGGTTCGGATTAATCTAAGGCTTAGACTTTCTACTACTAGTCTTGCCTACTGCCTACTTGCCTAAGGCCGAGCTCAAGTTTGAGGATTAAGGGTCACACATAAACGTATCTTGGACTAATGCCTAAGCCCCTAATTGGTAACCACTCCCCCCTCCTAGGCCACCCACCTACCCCAGCTAAACGGTTGAGTGTGTGAGTTTTGCGTGGTTTGCGTGTGTTTGTGTGGTGGTGCAAATTATCGTCGACGTTTTAGCCGGAGAACGTGATGTTGAAGAAGCGCGGCGAGCCGCTCGTCAAACTCGTGGATTTTGGTCTCTCGCGGCAGATCTTCCCCGGTATGCCCGTGAAGGACATGATCGGCACGCCGGAGTTTGTCGGTAGGCGGAAATAATCGAATATTTTTGGAGGGATTTGGGGGAAAAGAAAAAAAGATTTTTGAAAGAAAATAAATTTGGCGTTTTGGTCTAAGCCAAATAATGAAATTAAAAGAAAATAAAATCTGTAATAGAATCAGTGTTGGGTCCGCCTCCGGCTCTGACTTTTTTAAAGGTCGCCTCTGGAGGCGCCTCCCTCATTTTTCAAAAAATTGCCTTCTCCTCCGGTGACGGGAAGCAGATCCCTAACACTGAATAGAATTATATTATACATATATAGCGTTGAAGATGTTAATGAATGAAGTTTAGCGCCCGAAATCGTCAACTACGAACCACTCTCGACCGCGACGGACATGTGGTCGCTGGGCATTGTCACCTATATTTTGTAGGTCTTTCTTTGCTATAAACTCGGCGAATAATCAAATTGGATGTATTTTGGTCGGGGTCGGGGGTCGGGAGGAGGGGATAACAATTTTAATAAATAATATAATAACTCTCATCCTCCAAAGCAAAAAAAAAATTGTAGACTGAGCGGCGGCTCGCCCTTCATCGGCCGCACGCGCGAAGAGACATTTTGCAACATTTCCAGCGTCAAATACCACTTTTCGCACAACTACTTTGGCAACACGTCCAAAGATGCAAAAGACTTCATCGCGCGGCTGTTGGTACGCGATCCGCGTCGCCGGCCTACGGCGCGCGAATGTCTCGAACATCCGTGGATAGAAAAGGTTGCGTGCGACGTTTTTCTTATTAAATACATACATATGCATATGTATGTGTGTGCTTTGTATGTATAAATTATGTGTGTGTCTGGCTGGCTCATGAGGCTCTTCCCCCTTTACTTGACTCTTTGTCTCTCTCGCTTTCACTCACTAACACACTCTCTGTTCGTCTTTCATTCTCTTTATTTCCCTGCCGATATAGCTTCTTCTCTTTACCTTACTCTTTTTCTCTCTCGCTCTCACTCGCTAACACACTCTCTTCTATCTTTCATTTTCTTTTTCTCCCTGTTTCTCCAAACAATCTGCCGTCTCTTTCTCTTTCATGTATGATCTCTTAATTTAATTCTGCTAAATTTTTTCCTTTACTTTAGTATCACAGAGACGAAGCCAACGAGACCGTCTGTCGATCGTCGGAGTCGATCAACATCACCAACGTGCGCCACTTCAAAATACGCCAACGCTGGCTGGTTTGTTCTTGTTTTCTTTCGCGTTGGAACACGAACACAAAACATGTTTTTGTACTGATACAAAAACACAAAATTTCAGCGAGCCGTGGAGATTGTGCGCTTCTGCAACCGGGTACTTCGTGGAGCGCTACTTTTCCCGTCCGAGACTCCCGCCGTCATTGTGATCGACGATGACGGCTGCGTGGAGAGAAAGGGTCGCGTGAAGCCGGAGCGCGTCACTCGCGCGTCGACGGCCACCGCCTCGCAACATGTACGGTATTTGATGATCATGTTTAGTACTGCTCATATACATACATAGGGGTGTGGTATAAAGTGTAATGATTAGAGCTGTGTGGAGTAATCGGGCTCCTCAAAAACTCAATACTCGGTCACCTATGCTCTCGGGTTCAGGCTTGACTCGGTGTCATGGCGAGATGGCGCCGGGAAGAAAAAGTAATAATTGGAGCTCTGAGTGCAACCAATAATAACCGAGTACTCTACTCACCCATGCTCTCGGGCTCGGTCGAGCTCAACTCTTGGGCTCGGGTGTGTGTTTTCCTTGATACTCAGTACTCGATTAGGCAGGGCGTGGTCATCTTAGTAGTAATAATAATAAAAGAAAAAAATGAAAAGAAAGCAAAGTGAAAAGAAAAGACATATTCAAATTAAAAAAAGGAGAAAAAAAGAAAGAGAGACAGAGAGAAAGTGAGAAAGAGAGAAAGAGAGAAAGAGAGAAAGAGAGAAAGAGAGAAAGAGAGAAAGAGAAAGAGAAAAAGATAAACAAATGTGTTCATAAAAAATGACGTATTCTTAAACGAAATATATCAAATAATATTATCAAAGCGAAGAAGAAAAGGTTGAGAGTGAGTAATAATGAGAATTGTACGATTATTATTATTTTCTTCAAATTTCAACAAAATCATTTACAAAAAAGTGCAAATTCGCAGCAATCAAACTGTAATTTTTGAATGATTAGTCCTCCATTTTTTCTTGCTCGCCCTCCCCCCTCCCTCCATCCCTTCCCCCCCCCCCGTCTTTCTCGCATCCNTAAGCAAAAAGAAAAAAGAAGAAAATAAAAGATTATGTATAAAAGTCGAAGGGAAACAGAAAGATAAAAAGCAGAAAAATTCAATGAAACGTCGGAGGTTTTTTTTGTTTTGTGTTTTTGCGAAAAACTGCAAAACGGCGGCAGCGGCGGAATGGATGGCGTTTAGTTTTTTGCTGCTGTTTGTGTGCTGCTGTTGGATGAATATGTTATGTTTTTGAGAATTTGAAAATGACGTTTTACACCGTTGTGATACTGAAAAGTGACAACAACACAACTGTGGAGATTTTGAATTTGTTATATATACATTTTTGTAATCTCCACGCTATTGCCATTTTAATTTAGTTTTCTATTCATTTCCATTAATTTTTATTTATTTTTATAATCATTTTTATTGATTTTTACCTTTCAATTATCAATATATACATACATACATACATACATACATATGCATATATGTATGTAACTGACATATATAGAAGCTAGAGCTTGAAGATTAGTTTATTTCGTATAAAAACTCCTCATATCTCCCAAGATATTGACAAATTGCCGCCGGAACAACCTGACGCCAAGTGATGATCTGAGACTTTGTGCCAATTCGAATAAGCGCCAATCTAAAAATATAATCCTAAATCGAATGCTATTTTTAGATTTCTTACTCGACTCGGCACAAAGTCTACAAATTATCTCAAATTATCTCTCTCCGTCAAGTTGTCGCCCACCACAAAACATTATTTTTAAAGTTTAATTCCATAACAAAATTCGTATAAGTATAGTGTATAGTTTCGATTAGAAATAGTTTGACTTTTTACAAACCTGTTTTGTGTCAGTAGTGAATGCGAACGAATACTACTTCTGTACCGTTTTTGTTGTCGGTGTTGTGTTGTTGTTGCAGGCTTTGTGTTGGATGTTTGATCGTGGCGCTCTCTGCTCTTCTTCTTCCTTATCAGACAGCATCCTTATCAGACTACAGCAGTCATTTGTTGTTGTCATTGTTGTTGTTGTCATGGTCATTGTTGTCATTGTCATTGTTGTTAGTTACCCTATCAGCATCATTATCAATAACGCCGTCGCGCGTATTCTTCTTCGCGCAAATTCAAGCTTATTCAAAGAATTATCACCGTCTATCACTCACTATCACTATCATTATCACTACACGTACGTGTTATGGCGATGATCATCACCTTCATATCATATCATATCATATCACGTGTAGCTTCTAGCATTTTCTCTTTCTCAACTTTCTTTTGTTAACGCACAAAATTCTCAATTCTCAATTTTACGACGAATTTTGGATTTTTATAACTGTCTTCTTTTGTCGAACAACAACAAACAACAACAAACGAATATGAACAACAAACGAATATATAAACAACAAACGAATGAAGCGCAAAAATTTCGCTAATATAAATTAATGAGAAAAATCTAAAGCAAAAAACTTCGATTGATTTTGTTTTACACTTTCTCATTCTCATCTCTTCTGTGTTGTGTTTCTATGTGTATGTGTAATGTATGTTTGTGTGTGTGTGTATGTGTATTTGCATTCCTATGGGGCTTATGATTTTTCCCTTTTTTATAATCTCGGTTTCTCTCTTTCTCACTTCGTTCAATGTCGACGTGTAGGTATGTGTGTTGTGTGTATATGTATGTGTTCTGTGTGTGTATCGATGATGTATGAAGGTGTGTATCTGACGTTGATTTTCACAATTTTGTTTATTCGAAGCAAAAATTTGACGTTGAAACTTTTGAAGTAATCATCATCACGCAACCAACAAGTCAACGCACATATGTATGTAGTATGTACGTGTACATACGTGAAAAAAGAATGAATTGAGGGGTGGGGGGCCTATACAAAAAAGCGAATAGTTTAGCGTTCTTTTTCACACATTTTTTTGTTGTTACTTTCGTTTGATCGCATTGTCTTTCGCGGATGATGACGGTGATGCTGGCGGAGTTGGGGCGCGACGCTTTGCCATTGAACATTCGCCAAAATAACAACAACAACAACAACAAACAACAGCATTTGTTGTTGTTGTTGCAATATGTTTTGTTTTGTTTTGTTTTGTTTGTGTTCAATTGTGATTAAAAATGATTTACATAATACAACAACAATCTTCGGATTATTGTTTATCTCAATTTGAATTGTCTGAAACAAATTATTGATTGCTTCTGCGTACATACGTACATACATATTCTCAATATCAATGTATTTTATATATTCAATATCAATGCATATTTTCAATCGTAATTATCATATTTTTAACCGCAGTTATTTATACACGTGCAAATTTGAGCTGTTTACACCGTAGTCACCCAACGTGCAAATTAGAGTTGTTTACTGTAGTTGCCCAATACACACGTGCAAATTGGGGCCGCCAAGTTATTTATTCGTCTTTATCATACATACACATATTATACATACGGTTCAGTTAGACAAAAACGTGTAATAACAATATTGACATTGCAGTAATCCAACTTATGCAATCATCACAGTAATCCACATTTTGTTTGGTTTTGGGAAAAAAGCTTCTTTGAAATTTGCTTAATCGTTCTCTCTCTCCCTCTCTCTCTCCCTCTCTCTCTCCCTCTCTCTCCCCCTCTCCCTCTCTCTCTCTCTTCCTCTCTCTCTTCCTCTCTTTCTCTCTTTCTTTCTTTCTTTCTCTCTCCCCCTCTCTTTCTCTTTCACCCCCTTTTTCTCTGTCTCTCTCTCCTCGCACTCAATGATCATCGATTTGGTTTTATCGAAAAATCGTTTCTGTGTAAAACTCAATTGAAACTGAAATTGATTGAAATTTTGATGTTTTCATTCTAATTTTCTCCCACTGATTTATTTCCCCAAAAATTTAATTTTTTTCTTCTTCTTTGGACGCGGGGTGGCAGTAATAAATTTTTGCTCGAAAGCAAAAGCAAACTTTGCTCTCATTTCCTTTCCTTTCGAAACACTTTTTTTGTGAAATTTTTTAGTGTTTTGTGTTTGTGTTTGATCAAAACACTCTAGGAAGCTTTTTCTCTCTCTTCCTTGGTTTTTTTTTCATCCTTTGGCTAGCTGGCTGGCTGGCTATCCCAACGATATATGTATGTATGTATGTATGCATGTATGTATTGTGTGTTTGTGTGTGTGTGTTTGTGTGTGTATGTTATATGTAATTATTGCTTTGTGTGATTAATGCTTTCTGCTGCAGCCGTGGAATTTATTTCCTCGGCCACATAATCACAATCTTCATCATCATCATATTGCTCTATTTGTTCTTATAATCACAATTCAATTACAATTACATATTCCACAAATTAACTGTAATCAAATTTTTTCGTTGAATGTGATGACAATTACACTTTCAAGTGTGACAATTCCGCCAACGATAATTTAACCATAACTTAATAAGTTACCTATCAAAATCAATTGAAGTTGATGTTATTTTTTGTTAAATTGTAAAAAAATTCATTTATTAAAAATATTATTTATAAAATTTTTTTAATTTTTAATTTCAATTTTTTTAATTGGCGAAAAAGTGGTGATTTTGATCAAAAAACTTTTCGCCAATTTGCGGCGATTTTTTTTTATTATTATGATGATTACTTTCTGTTTGGCTGTTCGCTAAGTTCTGTGACCTTTTCTCTCTTTCTCTCTCTTTCTCTCTGTCTTTCTCCCACTCTTTTTTTCTTTTTCTTTCTCTGCATTTCTCACTTTCTCCATTTTCTCTTTTACTCTCTCTCTCTCTCTCTGACTCTCTCTTTCTCTTTCCCTCTGTCCCATTATTGTGCGAAATGATTTCTAACCGTCGCGAAAATTAATTCCGCCCCATTAATTCTATATTAATCAGATATTTTTTCTTACTATTTTTATCGGTGGTGGTGTTGTGGTGTTGTGATGGTTATTTCGGTGATGTTTTAGGTTTTTGATGAAAAAGGTGAATTGATGATTTTTGAATTTTTTAAAGTTTAATCGACTTCATTCTTTCATTCATAGCCGCCATCATTTTTCTTACAGTGTTCTCGTTATCAGTTTACAACAATTATCAATGTTTATCAAGTACAGTACATATGTATGTAGTGTGTATGACATGTTTTGTTATGTTTTGCCTGCTCTCAGTCAGTGTTCGTCCGTCCGGGCTTCGTCCAGGACAGCCCATTTTGAGCAAGAGCCGATTTTTGAAGAAAACAAATTTACCCAATTTATCGGCTGAGCCGCAGCCGAGTTTTTAATAATGCTCGAGCCAGAAAAATGCATGAAGTTTTGAAAGTGCTCGAAGTCTTGAAAATGCCTGAGGACGGAAAAAATGAGGAGGATCAAAAATATGAAGAGAGAGAGAGAGAAAGAGAGGAGGGAAATAGAGAGAGAAAGAGTTCTTCCAGAGACGAACACTGTGTGCTCTCAATGCTCTTTTGTCTCCATCAAATACACACATACATATTATATGTATGTATTACATCGATTACATATTTCATCGAAAAGCGTTTTCCGCTTTTTCTGACAGCAAAAAACCACTGAAAAATTTCCCCTGTCCCCCCCCCCACAAATTTGTGTAATTTTTTAGTTTTTTGCATTTTTATCACCGATTAATATTTTTTTTGTTATTTTATCGAATTTTTCGCCGAATTTTCGGTGTCTAATGAAAACTTTTTTCAAATATTTACCATATTTTATGACTCGCCTATTTTTCGCTTTTGGAGGTTTTGTATAACACTGTATATGTACATGTAGCTATGTGCATATATATATAATATTTACATATGTTTACGAAATTAATTATGAAATGGCAGAGAAAATGTTTGCTTCAACAGTAATCCAACAAAGAGAAAACCGTAAAAGCCGTGAATACGTGGCCGAAAAAGCGAAAAAAGAACAGCAAAGATGCTGAAAATTATTCATTGCGCTGAGTTCAGTCCATGATGGTAGCTTGTGTAGTGTGTGTATGTGCTGTGCGTGAAGTATGTGTTGTGTTCAGTCATGGTAGCTTGTGTAGTGTGTGTTGTATGTATTGGTAGCCTGTGTGTGGTGTATGTTTGTAATGGTAGCTTGT
>SAUE01000027.1:287004-306412 GCA_009724625.1 Deladenus siricidicola
GGGGGGGGGGGGGATAATCTCACGGATTTGTCTATGTATGTATGTGTGTATGTGTATGTATGTATGTATGTGTATATATGTATGTGTGTGTGTCGTCTTCGGTAAAACGTGAAAAATACGTGGCATTAAATGACGCATGTATCAACTCTTTTTTCGGTATCTTTTTACATTTTTGTGCGAGTAATGTACGTGTATATTTCGCAAGTAATTTGCAGTTTGCAGTTTTCCCATGTACTAACGCAATGCTAATAGTGATGATTTTCAATGAACTTGCTAGCTAGCTAATCACATATTTGGCGGCTTTTTAAAATCATTACATATGTACATATGCATTGGCATTGGCACAAACGAGATAATCGCTAAAGTTGGATTAAATTTTTTTTTGCTTTTTTTGAGATGAATGATAACTTTCACTTTTATTTAAAATTTTTATCAATGTGTGTATACTACGACATTTTCTCCATACATATTTCACTACTGTATGTATGTATGTGTTACTAATCCCATTTTTATTGCTTAATTTTAGACATCACTTGTTCTCACTCTACTCTTTAAAATACATACACAATAGTATTAAAGTAACTGTAATCTATCGAATTCAATAACCACCAACCACAACCGCATACTACTGTATTACTGTAGTATTACTGGAGTCGTGAACGTTAGTTTCTCTCTCTCTCACTACTCATTGTTCAATCCAACACGCCACTATCACTTCCACCACCACCCGCTACCGCAATCGACACTGTACAAAAACTATTTAATTTCACGTGGCGAAAGCGGCGCGCGCATGTCGCAGTCACAACAGTATACCAACAACAACAACATCAACATAGCTACTAACACAGCTACCATAACACCACAGGCGTACGCGTCGACGAGCTTGAAGATTTTGGAGGGTCGTGAGTGCTACGATAGCATTCACGCGAACGCTTATCTCGATCCGCATACGATATACGGCGGAAATTGCAATAATTGCGCGGCGAACGACGCGCAAAGCGATGAATTTTTGCAAGAGGAGAACGCGGTGAGAATAGCCACAAAATGTCATTGTTCAGGGATTTGCAAAATGTCACCATATGTAATAATACACATGAATAGATTCACAAAATCATAACAAAGTCAAAAGATTTATTTAGATTTTTTATAACCATTATCGAACTTTTACATACATATATTCGTTATTCATACTCGATATTGGTTTATCACAATCTATATTCATCATATCAACCGTCCATAACAATTATGGATCGTCCTTATCCGTTATCGATCGTCTATACATATCTATTATCGATCATTCTGTTAATGGTTATTCCAAGCTTCCAGACACTTAAACATTTTAAAAGATGATTTATTGTTATGGCAGAGGAAATTGAAATATACTTTATTATTGTTTGGTCCTAGCACGATTTCCTGTGTGGAGACTTTTGTTACTGTTGTAAATTAGTTTGACGGATATATGGTTCTCTTATGTAAGCTGTCATGTTCCTAGTTCCTACTTGCTGTGATTTGCTAATCTACATATTCATCGGAGATATTGTTTTGTTAGCTATTTATTGGTATTTCAATAAACGCAGAGTAGTTGTTAGAGTGTTTCCTTATCATCTAGCAAATATAGGCTCTGTTAGTCCAGTTACGGGCATAACATTTATGCTTTGTTTTTATCTATGCTATAGCCTTGAATCCGGTACGTCATGCATCTTTGCGTCCCTCACTTTACACAATCTCTGATTTTTATTTGATATTTTATATTGATTTATTTCAGAAAGAAAAATGAAGTAGGATAAAAAATTGACCTCTACTACGTAGAAATTTTGCCAGAGATTGTGTGAAGTGAGAGAGACGCAGAGATAGTGCGTCGAATTCAAGTTACTGTACATTGTTTGCTATCCTGAATGTGATAATCAAAATGATAATACGTAGTCAAAATGTGATAATCATTCATTCAATCAAGTTTAGGATGACGAAACGGCGTTACACTGCGCGTCCACGCGCGGCCACATCGAGTGCGTGCAGAGTCTAGTCGAGAACGGAGCGCCAATCGATTTGCAGGATGAGGTCAGCCATGATGATTTTTGAGATTTATATACTTTGTTTGCATCCTAGACTGAATTTAACGTTTTTTTTGAAGAAAAAAAAATATTTGAACGAAAACCCTCCGACAATTATAACAATATTTTGGCGTTGTGTTTGTTGTTCGATACGATGATGCTTTTGAAATTTGCCACAATTTGTTTTGGGACAAATACACAAATTGTCCACAAAAACAAACAAATATTCCATTCCATCCCCACCCCAATGTGATGGCTCTTCTGGAATTGTAGGCTTTTTGCTGTGCTGGCTAGCTGCGCAAACAGCAACAGCTAAACAGAAAGAAGCAAGCAAGCAAGCAGCAGCAGCACAAAGCGCTGTTGTTTTGGCGTTTAATTCAACGATTTATTACTAGTTTTTGTTGTTATTCTTGTGTTTATTGTTTGTGTTGTTGTTATTGTCTTTGTTGTTGTTTTGGTTTACTGTTTTTGTTGTTTTGGAAATCCGACAAAAGTCAACAACAAAACCGAAATGATTTTCGCTGCTTTTTTGAATTTTGACTGAGCGTTAAATTAATTGAGAATTCTCTCATTCTCATATCGCGCGAAGAAATTGAATTGAAGTGATATTGCGTCAAATCATTTTTGTGCTAGCCGAAGCGTATATACATATATGTGTGTGAATATGTGTGAATGTGTGTGAGTGTGTATGTGGATGGATGGATAATTGCTGCTGCTGCTGCTAATAATTTCCAAATCAAATAATCAATTCTCAGAACTATATTATCAATCAATTAATAATCAATTAATTCCACTGCTATCAATCCAAAAATCATCAAAAATCCAAAAATCTGCCAAATGAAATTGCGAAACTCAATGCAAATCTCCGCCCACGCGAATTCCGATCGCAGATCCCTGCAAATTGCGTTCGTCGAGGCGTTCCGACTCGCAAATTGTCGGCGGGGAGATGAGAAGGGGGGAGGCGGCGATGCTCCGCCCACCACCGCCACCATTTATCCCTTTCCATCTAGAGTTTTCTTTCAGTGCGGTCAGACCGCGCTGCACTTGGCGCTGAAGCGCAGCTACGTCGACGTCGCGCTCTTCCTCATCACCAAGGGCTGTAGCCTCGACGTGCAGGATCAGGTAATATTCACGTACATACATACATACATATGTACATATGTGCATATGGTAGTTGTCATAATGGCGTTGTCCTCGATGACCGCTTTGAGCTGTAACGATTTTATTGTTTTTGTACTGAATCTAGATATTGGGAAGTAAAAAGTCGAAAATACTGTACATATAAATCAGGGAAGATGGCAAAATTTTTCGTTTATATTTTCCGATTTTCCGTGTTTTTGACAAAAAAAATTTTAATTTTCCACTTTTCCTGTAATGCATGTGCACTGAACAGGGTTAAGAGGAAGAAAAAAAAATTTAATTTGGGACACGAAATTCGTCAAAAATGGCCAGAATTCGGAATTTTTAAAATTTTTTCACTTTCCTGCCTTTGTTGCTTACACAATTTTTGATAGTAAAAGTCTTACCAAAACAGTTCATGTGTCTTTGGAAAAGTTGCAGATTTTTATGTAAAAAAAATTTTTTTGGCTTAACTTTTTGGAAAAACTTTCGAATTCATTACAACCAGAAATAGCGAAAAATTCCGAAGCTCAAAATGGCTGTAATTCGTAAATCTGCTAAACCATGAACAATGTTTTGGCGAATAATGTTTGGCAAACAGTACTAAACAGTTTTTTGGCGAAATGAAAGAATTTTTTTTTACCTATTTTAGCCATTCAACTTTTTCATTTCATTTCAGTATTATTTATTTGATTTAAAATTTAATTATTTAATATTATTTTGGTTACAGGAAGGCGACACTCCACTCCACATCGCCAGTCGGCTCGGTCTGGTGACGATCGTGCAAACGTTGTGCCATCTCGGCGCGAAACTTGACATTCAAAACGCGGTGGGTTGGTTTTCATAGCGCCAAAACAACATGTTTTCTTTTTTGAACTTCCCAAGTGAAAAAGAATTGAAAAAACACATTCATGTAGACTTTTATACACATACATACATACATATGTACATATACACAAATTTGCCGTGTGGAAAATCGAAAAAAAAATTTTTGTCATTTTTTTCAATTTTTATGATTATCCTCAATTACGGTTATCCGCAAACACGGCCAATGGCAAATATGTACATAAATATGTGGAATTCTGACGTGGAATTTTTTACGTGAACATATTTTCAGCAATCGCTGACCGCGCTGCACGTTGCAGCGCGCGAGTGCCGCGCGGAAGTGGCGCGCTGCCTGTGTTTGGCCGGCTGCGCGTGTAACATAAAGACGAAGGCAAGCTTTCTTTTCTCTTTCTCTTTCTTTTCTTTCCTTTCTTCACTGTTTCCTTTCCTCTTCTTCTTCTTCTTCTTCTTCTTCTTCTTCTTCTTCTTTTTCGTGCAATCGCAGCGAAAACAAACCGAAAGCAAAGCGCTGCCACAGACAGCTGAAGCCAATACAAAGCCAATAATAATAATAATAATAATAATTTTTGTGTGTATTTGAACAGCTTTTCCAACAGCAAAAAACAATGAAAAAAAAAGTTTTTATTAATAATTTCATTGTAAGAATGAATATAATGATTGATAATTGTGGTATTCAGAAACAATGAGAAAAAGATTACAATAATTTTTGGTATGTAGAATGAGAATGAGAAGACAATGAGAGCATGTCGATGAATTACAGTAGCGTTGAAAATTGTGGAATGAGGAAAATTACAATTACAATTTTGGCGATTCTCAAATACATACATAACATGAGAAATTGCAATTATTGTGTAAAGCCATGTATATACATATACATACATATAGGTATATACAATATATGTACATGTATTTGAAAAATTTATACATATAAATTTTAAAATTGTTTTTATAAGACCACATACACATACATATGTATGTATATGTATCTACAGACAAAGCCAAATATGTATATATATATGTACATATATGTATTTATTTCATAAAGCTGGATATATGTACATATATATATATATATATATATATATATATATGTACATATTAAAACAGTTTATAAGATTATATGTATCTACCTATAAAGCTGAGTATATGTATATAAAAAATACATATGTCAAATTGTATAGTAATTTTATCAAAATTGTACAAATTCAATTTTTTAAATAAAATTTATTTTTCTCTAAAAAGTTCAAATTTATTTACAGTTTACAAGCAAGGTTACGGTTACAGTTTTTTTTTGTTTCAGGATGGACTAACCGCGGAAATCATCTCATTTGCTCACAAGAATTCGGAAATCGGCTCTCTGCTCGCCAAAATGAAATCGGTAGGGCTTTTAGGGCGCAAAAATGAAGTTTTTTTTAGAAAATATTGTTGAAATTTGCAAGTGCAATTTTTTTGCAAAGTTTGATGAATTTTTTTGCAATTTTTGAGCTTTGATTGCAAATTTTGAACTTGATTTTGCAAATTAAAAAAATTTTTTGCAAATTTTGAATTTTGATTTTGCAATTTTTTTTGTAAATTTTGAAATTTGGATCTGCAAATTTAAAATTTTTTATGCAAATCCTACAATTAAATTTCGCTTTCAGGAACAGGCACGCGAACAGTACGTCCAACAGCTGTGCCATCTGCCAGTGCCGCTGCGGCGAATCAAGCTGAAGCTGTTTGGCCACTCGAACGTCGGCAAGTCGACGCTCGTCCACGCGCTACAGCAGACGCCATCGACGTCCTCGTCGGCGGCGAACGGCCTGTACAATGGCGCGCTGTCGGCGCTAAGCGCCGGCGTCGGCGGCGGCGGCGCTAGCGGCAGCGCTAGCAGCAGCAATGGTAGCGCGGCGATGCGGCCGCTGAACTCGATTGTCGACGCGGTGTCGCGCCGCCTCTCCGACAATTTGCTGATGAGTTCCGTGCACGCGCACTGGAACAACGGTGGCGCCGCCATTTCGCAATCCCATCCGGCAATCTCAAATGTAAGCCGTCAAATATCCCGCTAAAATTGGCTCAAAATTGAATATTTTTTATTTTTTAGCGTTCCAACAGCAGCGCGCACTCGCAATGCTCGCCGTCGTCGGCCTCCGCGTCGGCTAGCGCGTCGTCAAAGCGCGTCTCCGACGAGGGCGTCGGCGGAATGATGAGCAGCGCAACGCCTTCGACGTCGACGTCGACCGCGTCCTGCTACGCGTCCACGTCCTGCTCTACAGCGTCATCGGCGTCCGCCGACTCGGGCGTCGGCGACGCGGGCGACGCGTCGGGTCGGTCGCGCCATCGTGTCGCCACCGGCGGCGCCGCCGCGCCTCTTTACCCGATCAACTACGAGAAGCCGGTGCACGACAACTACACGTGCGGCATCGACGTGCAGAACGTCAACTTTCCAGGTGGGAATTTGCAACAAAAAAAATTATAGCCACTCCGTTGTAGTTAAAACTAGTGCTTTGACGTGACTCCAAAATGACTCCGATGACTCCGGAGTCGACTCCGGAGTCGACTCCGGAGTCATTTCATTTTCATTGTTTCATAAAAATTGAAAATTCTTTTGAACTATTCTTGTCTTTTTTATGTAGCTTTAGTAAAAAAAAATTTGAAGATGGTTGGTGAAAAAATGAACGAGATAATCGAAAAGCTCCGGCAGATGACTCCGGTGTCATTTTCGGCCATTTTTTTTCTCATTTTTGTGAGTCACTTCTTTTGTTTGTTAATTATCTGGCTCATTTTTTCCATAATCATCTTCAGAAAACTACATACATAAAAACGCAGAAATAGTTCAAAAAAAGTTTTAGTTTTCATGAAAAACTCGAGTTTTTATTTAACTTTGAAAAATAAAAAACGCAAAAAAAGGGTCGGAGTCAAGTCGGAGTCAAGTCGAAGCACTGGTTAAAACACCCGGATGGATTGTCATAGTGACGGTGCGCTGAATGAGATATTTCTTCTTCGCTATGGCCGTGGCTGTGGCTGTGGCTGTGATAGTGTAGGGCCTATCACATAATAATAGAATCCGCTAATTCCATTCTAGCTCACACCACCATAGATATGTATGTAGATATCAGTGTCTTTCGTTCTACACCCAGCCGTTACACATACATACACATGTATGTATATATGTAGGTGATATATGTATGGAGTTTAGGCTGTGGCGAGTTTTCGATATGGGAGTTCGGCGGCTACGAGCCCTACCACATCGCCTACGATCACTTCGTCGGCAACACCGACTGTATACATATTGTGGTGATTCGCGCCACCGACCCCACCGAAGTACAGTATAAGCAGGTATGTACGCCGCGCGTTTCCTACTGAACTGTACAAATTTGGCATTTAACGAATTAATTAATTCATAATGCCTTTAGGTACTGTATTGGATGAACTTCCTCAAGGGCCGCGTCACGCCCAGCGAACCGATCGGCCATTGCGGAATTGTGTCGCGTCGCTCGAAAGTGATCGTCATCGGCACGTGCGCGACGCCCAACCTCTTCCCCGAAGCGGCGGCAGCGTCGGCGGCGGGGCGTTCGCTGACCGACGACCTTCCCACCAACTCGGACGCGGAGGCGATGATGAAGACCGTGAAGCTGCGATTTGAGACGCACTTCGACATCTACGACCGCATTCTCTTCCTCGACGCGCACAATCTGAACGCGCCGGGCATGCGCGCGTTGCGCAACTATTTGGAGGCGGCTAGGGACGCGATCGTTGATGTGAGCGCCTTTTTTGACCTTATCGTAGCCATTTTTTTAAACTAACTAAATCTTTAACACATGCCAGTATATAAAGAAAAGGAGAAAATCAACATCATATGGTGATATGAAATGCTAAAGAGATTTAAGATTTTTTTTTAATTATTTAAAAATACTAAAGAAGTAAGCTGTAGCACTGTAGCTCAGGCGGGAAAGAGCAATGCCCGGTTAGCGTGTTAGTCGCTGGTTCGAGTCCAGCCCGTGGCAAACATTTAATGCACTTCTCAGCAGCATCTCATACACACATTTACATAATATAACACATATGTAGGTATACATGTGCTTTTTCACTGCGAAAAACACGTCAAAATTCAATTTTTACACAAACTTAAGGCCATTTCGTTAAAAAGTCTTATTGAGCGATTTTCTCACCCGTTAAAGTTGTTGAATGTTAAAAGAATACGAAAAAGTTCATAACATTTATTCATTTTCTTCAGCGACTCCAACGCCCTCTGCTGCTGCTCGACGTGTGCGTGGCGTTTTTGGCGCAATTGCGCAAACGCTACGCCAACTTCCCGATGATCACCTGGCCGCACTTCACCAACGTCATCCGCAACGAGATGAACCCGCTGGCCACCGACGCGCACTGCCGACAGCTCGTTCAGCAGCTGCAGCTCGTCGGCGAGGTCGGTGCTGACTGACTGATTTTTTTTTGTTTATTTTTGCATTTTTTCGACCTATTCAACTGCTGTTAACATTGCAAACATTGCGCAAATTGCAGGTGGTCTACCTGCGTGACGAGACGTCCGAGCTCGACTACGTGGTGCTGACGCCCGAATGGCTGGGCACGCACGTCATAGGACGCATTCTGTCAGCGCAATTCCTCGAGAATTGCCCGCCGAACGGCTGCTATTCGGCCGTCGACTTCGCCGCCATCTTCCCCGAGATTGTGGAGCCGTCGGATTTGCTGAGGATTCTCGACACTTTGCAGGTAACAAACAGCAACGCCAACAGAAACCTTACCTGTACTCCGTTACCGGCTGCGTTGCAGTACAGAAACGGACAGTCTTTCTAGTCTTCATTCTGCTGTGTATCTGCAACGTTTTTCAAATATAACAAATAGAACAAATAGATCAAGGGAGGTCTTAGTGTGTTATTTGAGATTTGAATAGGATAAAATGAAAAAGATGTACATATGTATATCGGCGTGATTTGGCTCAATGAATTGCCTATGGTAAATTATAAAAAAATATAAATTAAATAAATTTCTTTCAGCTGTGCACGCTCATCGACGACCCGACGACGGCGGCGGTGGCGGCGGACGCCGGCTCCTTCGAGTTTCCGGCGTTCATCAGCGCGGAGGCGCCGGCGGACGCGTGGGCGCCGTCGACAAGCGCCAACTTCGTCTACGGCGGCATGCGAATAGCACCGCAGCGTGGCATGGAAAAGTCGCTTCAGAGCACATTTCCGCGAATTCAGGTCAGTGAGCGAGCAAACGGCTTAGGTTTATTGGAGAAATTTTTTTTTGTTAAATTCAGTACAAATTTCATTTTTCTAATGAATTGTTGACTTTGAAAGCAAACATTTGCGTGGCGTTCAGGTGGCAATGCGCCGAAGTATGCGCGACTTCCAGGACCCGATGGACGCGGAGTTGGCGCAATGGCGCGGCACAAGCAAAATGTGCTCCGGCCAAATGCAGGCGCTCGTCCGCCTCGTCGGCGACGCCGTCGAAGTGCAGGTTCGTTCGAGAGTTGAATGGAATGTAAAAATAGCTTGGGGCGACGAGGCCGAAGTGATTGAAACATATGTGTACGAATGAAGTGGAGATGACGGAAGGGTGGTTCAGCATCCACCGTGTCCTCTTCTCTCAACGTCGTTATACATATGTAATGTGTGGTGTTTATACATATGTATGTTTGTGTGTTTAACGTAATGTGTGTTCAGAAGTTTTTTTTCTAAAGGGATTTCGGGTAGTAAAATCAAAAATAGATACTGTTGTATACGTCAATATAAATATACCAAATAATACGATATAAAAAAATTTTTGGTGATTTTCAACCTTATGCCCGGAAAGAAAAATTGATAACATCCTACAAAAAAATTTCTAGTTGCGCCTTTGAACTTTGGCTATAGGAGATTTGAGCCGTTATACATATGTAAATATATATTTTTGTAGGTGCGCGGTCCGATGGAGACGGCCTCGTCGTGCATCTACTTCCTGGAGGACATCGCCAACCTCGTCGAGCAGACGGCCGGCGAGGTGGCGCCCGGCATTTGCATCGAGCGTCACTTCCTCTCGCCGCGCCATTTGCGCGAGCATCGCGCGCAACCGGCCAGCTTTCCGCCCGAGGTGATCATGACGATGCAGCAGCGCGAGTCCCTCCAAATCCGCAACACCGACGGCGACGAGGAGCTGTTCACCGACGTGGTAATAATACATTCATCACTCAGAACTTTGTGTACTATAATAATAGAATTAAGCAATTTGTAAACCCACAAAATGGCTTCAGGTATGCTTCGGCTCTCGCGAGAGCGCCGCCGCGCTGACGTTGGGCGTCGACGTGAGCGTCTCGCAGCTGCCGTTGGCGTCGCGCTGCGAACTGGCAGCGCTGCTCGACCCCCCAGACGGCATGGGCCGCGACTGGAGCATTCTCGCCGTGAAGCTCAACTTGGCCGACCAGCTGCCCGAGGTCGACTCCACCGGCCAGTCGCTGTCGCGCACCGACCAGCTGCTAGCCGAGTGGGCGCTACAGTGCCCCGAGCAGGCGTCCATCGGTCGGCTGTGCTCGATTCTCGAGGAGCTGGGCAGAGAGGACGCGCGCGACGTTCTCTACCGCACGATGCCGTTGTATTTGTTCGCGCCGCTCGACGACCCCACGCAACCGCAACAGCCGCAACAGCTGCCGCCCGTCGCACTAGCCGCCGCTGCCGCCGCGCCGAAATCGGCGGGCGGCGGCGAGAGTAGCAGTGGCGCGGAAACGGACTAATCGATTGACTGACGTACGGTGGTCGTAATCAATTTTTTAGCTTATGTACTGTAACTATTTCTCCTCTATCAAAAGCAATCATAATCGATTATTGTATCACGTCGAGTCATTCTTCTACACAAATTCTAAGCTACTGTAGCGCTGTGTGTCGATGAACCAAAGAAAGAATACCGTACACCATTGAAATATTGTACATTTTTGTGTGTATGCAGAAGCATGTACCATGTACTGTACTGTAGATGAGCTTATACAGTAAATGCGAAGAAAAAAGCCAAAAAAATCTTTTTTGGACATTCTTAAAAATGATACTGTAAAATGGAGTAGGCAAATACAGTAGTAATTTTCTTCAAACGGGTACATATATACATATCATACAGTGCTAAAAACACGAATACATACGGTATCGACTGAAAAAGGACAAAAAATTATTTTTTAGTTAAAAAAAACAAATATTTACTTTGCGGAAACAAATATTTACTTTTCGGAAAGTACAGTAGTAAGTCGACGGAAATACAGTATCCACCATTTTTGTACAGTATCATTTTTTCCAGTATTATCTTAATGATAAAAAGAGAAAATTCTAAGCTATAACAGCAAAAAGATATATTGTGATTTCATCACTTATTTTAGTTTTCGTATTTTTCTCTCGTACTCTCTTCATTCATTCATTTTTTTAGTAAATTCCAATGCTTTTATTCTTTTTTTCTCTTTTTTCCAAATTTTTTTGGGCGCCAAAACTTTTTCGTCTCGAAGCGAAAATTTCCCCCACCTATCGTATCGTATATCGTATCGTATCGTATACCAAAAGCAACGAGTATTTTATTTTCTCTTTTTTTTTTTCTGCATATTTCCAATAAAATTTTCATACTGTATGTAACACATTTTGTTTCCTATTCGATTTGATTTGAATTGATTTTGTGCAAATCTACGCGCTACCGTATGCTCATCATCATCGTCATCGTCATCGCATACTGTAGCGTAACTGGCTTGTTTGCTTTTTGTTTTTGTTTTTTGGTTGGGCGCACTTTGCGCTGAAATTATTATTTTTTAATGCAAATTTATGAAATAATAAAAGATTTTTTTTGCAAAATGTTTTTGTGCTCTTGTGAACTGTAGCCCAAGACGAGCCAAAAGGCAAAAAATTCATGAAAATAAGCTACGGTAGATGTCAATTGGCAATTAAGAGAATCATGACTGAAGGACTATACTGAATGTCTTGGCTAAACCTTGACTGAATTATTTCAATGAAGAACTTGACTAAATTTTTAAAAAATTACTGAACTGAAGGTTGACTAAAAGACTTGACAGAACTTTTACTGAAGGACTTGACTGAATGACTTGACCGAATGATTTGTCTGAATCTTTACTGAATTACTTTACAGAATGACTTGGCTGAACCTTGTCTAAACCTTGACTGAATTACTTGACTGAATGATTTGAATGATCACTAAAATCACTCCATCCCACAGTCAAGCGAAGTCAAGTCACAATCCTCTGATCGAAACCATTCAATTTGCCGAATACTGGAACCGGGGAGATGAGAGACGGTACTTTAACCCCATTTAATAATTTAATAGCAAATGAAGATGGGGACATTATCGCCCCTAGCTCCCAGCTGAATGTGACTTTTGAACATTTTTTACTGAATTTATTCAATTTTTCTCTTCAGAAAAGTGCAAATTGACTTCCAAACGTTATTTATCTTTAATAAAAATTTAAATTTTTTTCTTATTTCACAAATGTTGTCATTCCGTAAATTCTTAAATTTTGTAATTAATTCAAAATATTTTACGCAAAATAATGACGCTAGCGATTTTCGTGGTTTTGTTGATCGCCGTTCTCAGACCGCTTTCCGCCTGCGGAGAAGTTTGAATTTTTTTCTTCATTAATTTTAATGAATTTCACAAAGAAAAATTCATTTTGTCACTTGCTTTTGTAGTGCAATCTCACGCAATTCCCAACACTTCACGTGAACCAAACCGAGGAGGACAGCCTAGCCAGCTCGGAGAATATTCTCCAAGGAGAGCGCTGTAACGCCGATGGAGTTGAGTGAGGTGATGGAGTCGGTGATGGCGGCCGCTCCGAGAAGCGAGACAGCACAGAGGAATGGTTGGGCCATTCCAAGGCAGACATTCTGGAGGGGAGGACTTCAGTATCTGTGAGTTTAGGTTTCATGAAGTCTGTGCCTGTAAGCTGGGATCCCACGAGTCCGGAGTATGTCACTATCTTCGAGCCCGTTACTGCGGAGCCCGCAAACTCGGATGCCATCATGCCGAATGCCATTGAGCCCGTGAGCTCGGATAGCACTGTAACGGAGTTTGTAAGCTCGGATAATTTGCCTCAGAAGCATGCCACTTCCGAGTCTGTGAGTTCAGATTCCATGAAGCTCTGGCCTGTAAGCTCGGATCGAATGATACCGAAGTCTGCCACCTTCGAATCCGTGACTCTGGAGCCCGCAAGCTCAGATTCCACGAATCCGGAGCCTCTGAGCTCGGATCAGATGACTCCGGAGTACTCCGAACCCGTGTCGGATCCTTTGACACAAGCGCCGGTCACCTTGAAGCGCGCGACTGCGCGCGACTGTAAGCACGGATCCTGTGACCTCTAAGCCCCTGGCACCACCAAACACCCCCGCCTGTGGCGACGGGATGTGGAGCCAATGGTCCGGCTGGTCGGCCTGTAACAGCGCAGCTAAAAAGCAGCGCATTCGTCAGTGTTATGGCCACAGCTGTTACGGGTAAACTCTACTTTCAAAAAATGTTTTTTATGAAAGCAAAAAAGAGTGCCAAAAACCTATTTTTTGTAATGTTTCGTGCTTTCAGCGAAGCGACCGAATTGGCAAACTGCAAATTTAGTTCGACACCAATGTCCCACCAATTTCCTGGCTGTGGTGGTGGGCTGTGGAGCCAATGGTCGGGCTGGTCGGCCTGCGGCAGCGGCGCAGCCAAAAAGCAGCGCGTTCGCCTATGCTTCGGCTGCTACTGTGAGGGGTAAGCTGCTACAGCTAAAGAGGGGAAGCCAAAAAGATCAAACAAATTTGACAGTTTTCCTCTGAGTGATATTACATATATCGGATTCAAAACGGATTCAATTCCCACCAGCATGGTTTTAGGCACGCTTTTCCATTTTCTTATGCATATTATATTTAGCAGTAAGACGGAATTGGCGGACTGTCACCATTCGAAACCGATTAAATCGAACGGCGGCGCTCGTGCCTGTGGCAATACGTGGAGCCAGTGGTCCGGCTGGTCCGGCTGGTCGGCGTGCAACAACGCGGCAAAGAGGCAGCGCATTCGCAGGTGTTTCGGCTGCTACTGCAGAGGGTAAGCTGTTGCTATTGTGGAGGGTAAGTTATTCCTACTGTAGATATTGTGGAGAGTAAACTATTGATACTGTAGATGGTAATCTGTTGCTCCTATCTAGAGTAAGCTCTTCCTTCTGTAAATGGAGGGTAAGATGTTCCTATTGTAGAAAGTAAGCTATTGCTATTGTTCACAAGCGGCAAGGTGAGTCACTCGAGATAAAATGGCTACTACAGTAAGGAGAAAGTAGCTGATACGGTAGAGTGTAATTTTAAAGAAGCTATAGTAGTCGAATCGTTATTGTAACTCTTTTACATATTAGGCGGTGCATTACGTGACTCAGTTATTTGAACGCACATTTTTGGAATTCTACAGTAATTTTCAGGAACGCAATGGAATTGGCGAATTGTTACGGAAGCAAAGAATATATGTATATGTAAGACGCTAACCTAGAAAATCTGCTTTGATGTATAGCTACGGTACAGGACATACGATAAATGGCTTGCACATATTTTTACATGTTTTAAAAACACTGCTTAGATCAGTAAATATTTCTGCGTAATTCGCTGCATAATTTTATATTTACATTTTCAATTTAAAAAATAAACATAAAACTATTACATACATACTATATTAGATACTGTATAGGACATTTGCAAATTTGTAAAAATATTTCCCCTCTTCGCTCATGGCGCAGATGGTAGCGCGTCCGCTTATGCTCATTACGCCAATTCGAGTCCGGCACACGGCGTCGGCGGCGCCCGTGGTGACGCGGACGCGGACGACGGCGGCGACGAGCACGTGGGCGAGGCGGGCGCGGTGGTGGGATTGTTGGCGCCGGCCTGGAAGAGGCGCGTCGCCAGCTCCATGATGCCCAGCCGCGACAACAATTGGACGGGGTTCTCGGCGGCGCGAAATTCCGCTGCCGCCGCCGCACCGTCTTCGTTAGCGTCCGCCAAGCCGAAGAGCTCGTTCGCGTCTTTTTCGTCTTCATCTCGCATGAATTTTTGGCTTTTTTCTAAAATTTTTTAGTTTTATTTTAAGAGTTTATAGCCAGTGTTGGGAGTTTGCCTCCCGCCTACCGCCACCGGAAGCGAAGATGATAGTTTGTCAATTGTCAGTGGCAAAGAGGCGATGGCGAAGGCGGAGACTTTGTAAAGTAATTTAGTGCATCCGAAAGGTTTTTGTGGCAAAATTTTTTTTAATTATTAACACAGCTAAAAACCATTACGAAATTCAGATATTTTCTTATTATTTTGTTTTTCTTTTAAACGTATTATGAAACGTTTTACTTTGCAGAAAATTGATTGAGAGGCGGCGGATGTGTCTCCGGACGCGCCACTCAGCGCGGAGGTGCTTATCACCGCGGTGGCGCTTCCGGAGGGGCGGTCTTTTGAAAAATAAGTCAGAACCGGAAATTTGTGAGCACCCCATACTGGCTCGTAATGAAAAATCAAACAATTTCATCAAAAATGTTTTTAATTTTTGAACTTTTTCAAAGTATGTAAAGTTTACAAAAATATATTTGAGACTATTTGGATGTTGCGCTTACCGTAACAGGATTGCACGACGCTCAGAGGACTGTCTCTGGCGGAGGAGGGCGCCTCGTCCTCCTCCTTCGCGTTCAACTCCGCGCTCGGTGAACTTTTCATTGCTAGCGCAAAACTCGATGGAGTATTATTATTAGCTAGACCCACGGCGAACGGCGATTGCCGTGCGCCTTTGCCATCCGCGAGCTCGCCATTCACGAGCGTCGCTAGCGCGGTGCTAGTGGCGACGTTAGCGACAGCGGCGGCGGTGGGCGTATTGGCGTAGTGGGTCTCGGAGTGCCGGCGTCGGTCCACCTATTATTTAACACAACATTTTTATTTAAAAATAATGACTCAAAAAAAACAAACAATACTATTTAGGTAATGTATTAAAATGATGACAGCAAAATGAGCCAATTTACACATATATGGTACAATTAAAAATAAAAGAAAAATAGTCAGAAAGATACAGATTGATAAAGAAAATTTTCAAAATGGACTTGGTTTTGAAGAGAAAACATGAGCTTACTGTACATAAAATGGCGCTTTACGTCCGCAAAATAGAAATGTCTCAGCTATATTTTTATCCCGAACATATTAGAAATTGATTTGTAATCTTCGATGTTTATAATTTGAAAGTGGCATTCCATAAAAATTAATTTTGTCAAAAAAAGTTACCCTTATTACATATACCTTATTGATTGAATGATACATAAGCAAACTCTTTACAGTACTCTTAACCCCCTCCCTATTACAGTACTCTTTGCGCTAAAAGGAATTGAACATTCAATTGAACTCGGTGTTGTTCAACAATACCTTTCGCTGAAAGGTTCGGCCGCACAGCTCGCAGGCGAATGGCTTGTAGCCGGTGTGTTTGCGCGTGTGAGTGATGAGGTTCGAGGACTGCGAGAACGCTTTGCCGCACACCGCGCACTTGTGCGGCTTCTCGCCTGCAAAAGAATGTATGTGTGTGTGTGTGTGTGTGTGTGTGAGAAATCGGGCAAGCATACCATACATATATGTATTTACAAAGTTAAATACATATACACATACTATTTATTACCTGTGTGAATATACGTATGTTTAAAAATTTACAGTATGTGTGTTTTGCAATTTACCTACCTGTGTGAATATATGTGTGCTTTTTCATGTCGGACTTCTGATGAAAGCGCTTGCCACAGTACTCACACGGATACGGTCGTGTGTCGCTGTGTATGAGCAGATGTGTGGAGAGTGTGGAGGAGCGCTTAAAGCACTTGCCACACTCACCGCATTCGAATTGCTTGGAGGAGAGGATTTCGTTGGAACTGGTCGCCGACGAGCGCTGGCCGCTGCTGCCGCTGCCGCTGCCGCCGGTGTGCTGGTCGGCGATTAGCACGTAGCCGTTACTGTTGTTGTTGCAGATGTTGTTGTTGGGGATGTTGTTGATATTGGAATTGTTGTTGTTGGTCTCCATCGCGTAGCTTATTGTGGCCGCCTCTCGTCTCGCCATTGACTTACTGTGCTTTCGATAGAGAGAATTTTCCTAAAAATTTTTTTTTTAATTTTTGTTTTTAATTTTAATTTAAAAAATATTTTTTTTTATTAATCAATACCATATGATAATGTTTTACTACTGTATGTACTGCATGTGATGTGTCTGCCATTTAAACGAAAACTATTACTGTATTTCCCCATTCATTTGTACAGTATCGTCATCTTTTATAGTATTCATGCCATAACACTAAACTTTGCATACATTTTGATGCGACTTTTGGCATTGAGCGCCGCCGTCGTCCTCTTGCATTTCGATCAAATACGCGCCGCCGCCGCTACCCATTCTACAATTCGCTGCGGCAGACGAAGCATGATGCTCGCCGTAGCCGACGCGATGGTGCTGGCCACCGAATTGGTCGCCGCCGCCGCCATGTTGAGGTTGCGCGCCGGCGGCCAAGCGCCTCAGGTGCGCGTAGAAGTCGGCCTCGGGCGGCAAAAAGGCGACTGCGCCTGACTCGGCGCCCGCCGAGCATTTAGCTGCCGCCGTCGCGGCCGCCGCCGCCGCCAATCCCGCCATAGCGACCATGTTCTGGAGGAGCGCCGCCTGCGCCTGCTGGCATTGGCCTGGCGCGGACGCGTCGGGGGCCGCCGCCTGCCAGCGGCGCAATTTGTTGGCGGTGCCGGCGGAAGCGATCAGATTTGCGGCGAACGCCATCGCCGGACTGCTACCCTCGTCGCTGGCCGGCGCATGAACACACCTCGACGCTGTGTGACGGTAGTCTAAAGTGAATCTAGAGTGTAAATCACTGAAAACTTGAATCGAATATGCCAACAAACTTTGACAATTTGAATTGGCAGTTGCCAATGTGGCGGAAAACCCATAAAATCTCTGTAATTTACATCTGAAATGCATCCCAAATTGAAAAAAAAAATGTTTTTTAAAGTTATTATTTTTGGACAATTTTATGACCAAAATGAATACAAAATAATTCAGGAAAGTGGGCGGAGACTTACTCAGCATAATTGTTTGGCAAATTTTATTCGCTTTAGAAGAAAGTTCTTAGGGAAATTTGAGCTTATATTTGAATTTTTTACAAGAACCAGTTTTTCGACAAAACTCGGCCGCTGCTACTCTCTAATTTAGCTCTGATTGATACTTACTAAATACGAACTTGTAAAAACAAAACCGTCAAAAAATGAAATGTTTAGCAATAATGTGTGTACCTCTGGCAAAGTCGTCGTGTGGCTGGCGATGGATGTTGAGGTGGGCGGCGGCGGCGGCCCATTGGCTCCACGCCAGCAGCGGATTGTTATTCGCCGCCGCCATGACCGCTGACGGCGGCGCCACGTCGTCCGCAGCTACGCTGGCGGCGAGTGCCGCCGGAAAATCGAAAATTCGACCATTACAGTATGGTGGAAAATGTTTGAGTAGCGATTCCTCGAACGACGACGGTATGGCTTGATGGGGCTGTGATGTCTGGTTTTCTGAAATGACTTCTTATCGATAACCTTTTTTTATTAAATATTTATATGTATGATGTTACTTTTTATAAGAGAGAGAGAGAGAAGAGAGAAAAAAAGAGCAAGAGAGAAAAGACAGAGGGACAGACAGACAGAGACAAACAGAGACAGAAAGAGAGGGAGACAGAGACAGTGAGACAGTGACAAAGAGAGATATTTTTAAATTTAGTTTAGTAATTTTCCATAAGCGCCAATCAACACCAAATCCAACGCCAATTTCTGGCATTTGCACGCCAATAATATGCAAGTTTTAAATTCATTTAGCCTCAATTTTCATCCATCAAAATTGTTTTCGAAAATTGCAAAAAAATTAAATGGCAAATCCAAAAAAAAAGTTTTCCGCTTTGACGTATCACAACGCCAAAATAATGCCAACGCCAACAAAGAAAAAAGTTGAATGATGGGCAGCAAACGCAATGCCAATTGGCAACGCTTTTTGCCAATTTCGCAAAAAGGGGGAAAGCGGGGAGATTAATTTGAGGAAAGTATTCATTAAATTTACCGAGAAATGCATGTTTTATTCATTTTCGTGAAAACAAAACCAAAAAAAAATCCCACAGCCAGCCAAGTATAGTCTAGAGTCTGGCCTAGTTGGGCTGTGGCTGTAGCACAGCCAGCAGCAGCAGCAGCATCAGCATCAGCAGCAGCAGCTATCAAACACAACAACAGCAGCAGCAGTCATTGAATGGCTGTTGTATGGGTTTAATATATTAAAAATTTGCGCGGGTAGGAATCTGTCGCGATGACAATTTTGAGTCTTTTATTCTCCCCCTCTTTTGTCAGCTTTTGCCAATTGTCGTGTGTGTGTGTGTGTGTGTGTGTGTGTGTGTGTGTGTGTGTGTGTGTGTGTGTGTGTGTGGG
>SAUE01000027.1:312249-325960 GCA_009724625.1 Deladenus siricidicola
CCTTTACTCGGCAACCCCCTCCCCCGCCCTTTCACATAAATGACGAAATAATGACGAATTTTGGCGTTCGCACTCGAAAAAATAATATTTCACAATGAATTTTGGCGTTTTGCTTTAAAAATTATTTTAATTCAAATTGAAAATCAAACTTTTACCATTACAAATTTTTTTGAAAATTTTTTGAACTAACTTTCTCTACTTCTCTAATACTCTCTTGTACTTTAACACTACCTTTTTCTGACACTTTCGTTCTCCGACACTCTTGGTTTTAACACTTTCTCGCTCTTGAAGATTCGCTAGCTCTCCAACACTAACACTCTCTCCATTTCTAACACTCTCTCGGTCTCTAACACTCTCTCGGTCTCTAACACTCTCTCGTTTTTCAACACTGTCTCGTTCTCTGATACTTTGATTATTCACTACCCTCCGCGACTAACATTCTCTCGTTCTCTAACACTTCTCCATTCTCTAACTCTCCTTTGTTCTCAAACACCTCTATCATTCTTGAACACTTTCTCCCTCTTTAACTCACTCTCCCCTTCTAACACTCTCGTTCTTTAACACTCTCTCGTGTTTTCTAATTTTTGAATTTTTCAACAATTTAATAATTATCACCCCCTCTTAGCCAAACCTCTCTCACACAACCGCACGGCTAATGGCTTATAATTATTAAAGAGATCTGGCATTATGCCAATTTTCGGCTGCCAATTCACTGAAATACGCCAATAAAAAGTTTCTTTTGTGAAAATTGAACTGAATTAGGCTTTGTTTATTTGTTTTATGTCAACACACTTCAAAGCAATAATTATTCCTTTCCTTTCACCTTTTCTTTCCTTTCCTCCTTTTGCCTTTCTTTCTTATCTTTTTTTTCATTTTTTCTTGACTAACCGTTCTTTTTAGAAATAAAGTGTAATTGTCAAATTATCAGTTTGACAATTCTTCTTAACACATTCTCTCCCTCTCTCACATTCTCTCTCACTCTCTCTCACTCTCTTTATCTTTCTCTCTCGCTCTCTCTCTCACTTTCTCTATGTTTCACTCAGTATCTTTCTGGTTGTCTCTCTTACTTTCTCTTACTCTTCTTCTTTCTTTCTTTATCTCTTTTTCTCTCTCTCTGTCTCTTTTACCCTCTCATACCATCTTTTTTACTCTTTTTCTCTCTGTCTTTATTTTTCTCTCTCTTTGTTTCGTTCATACTCTGTCTCTCTCTCTCTTTCTCAATCTATCCTTTTCTCTGACTCTCTCTATTACTCTCTCTTTCTAACTCTCGTTTTTCTTCATCTTTCTACTCTTTTCTCTTGTTTTCTTAATTTTTCTCCAACTTCTTAACTTTCTTCCATTCTTTTCTTTCTCAATTGCTACCGTTCTTTCCTTTTCTTTCTCTCAACTCCGAGGAGAGAGGAGAGAAAGGAGGAAGCGATAAATTAGCGACAAAATTGTGTGAAATTAATGGACAGGTTTCAGATTTCCTCTTATGTTTTTGGCCTTTTTCCTACTTCATTTTTGCTTTCCTTTCTCCTTTCCTTTTTGTGGCGTTTTGCTCCATTTTCATCATATTTATATAATAATAATAAAACAATAACAACAACAATAATAATAATAAAGTCAAGAAGGGCCGAAATATTATTTTATATTTTCGGCAAAATTCAAAAAAAAAGAAAACATTTTTGTGAATTTTTAAAAAGCAGAAAGCAAACGCAGCAAAGAAAGGATAAGGAAAGGCGAGTGAAAAGCAAAGCAAAAAATTTAATATTGTCGACAAAATTGAATTTGAAATTCAATTCTTCGCCCAAAATCCATTCACCTGAGAAAAGACGGATAGCACCACCGCTATTCTCTCTCTTTTTTAATTTGGCAAAATGGATGTTTGTGAGTGTGGCGAGAGAGAGTTTTCGGTCCTCAGGCAAAGGTGGAAGCGAGAGAGAGAAAGAGGGAGAGGAAGAGAGAGAGAGAGAAGGAAAAAAGAGACAGAGAGAGACAGTCAGCTAGAGAGACAGACAGACAGAGACAGACAGAAACAGACGGACAGACAGACAGAGGGAGAGGGAGAGAGAGAAAGAAAGACAGAGAGAAAAAAAGCGGTAGAGAAACAGAAAAATTTTGCATTTTGCAAGTTTACCCCTTTTTGGTCATTGTTTAAAAATTCCGTCGAATTTTTAGAGAAGTTTTGCCCACGGCATTCATTCATTCCTGCCGAGAGTTTATATTTTTTAATGGATTTGAGCTTACCTTGCTTTAGTCATTCTCAACTTATCCACCAAACTCAGCCAACTATCTGGCATTTATAGCACATATGTATCCCCTCTCATCCCCCCCCCCTCTACCCACCACTTTCCCTGCCTTCCACAAACTCCAAAAGCGATGATGACGAAAAATGACGAAAAGCAAATAAAAGTAAGCAAAAAAATTTCTTTTCAAAATTTGTGAAGAAAAATTTGTAGGTTATTGTCGAAAAAGAAGTCAATAAAAAAAGTAAAGAAACAATCATCAGAATTGTGAAAAAAAATGAGAGACAGTACACGAGTAGATAGGGATAGAGAGAAATAGAATGAGAGACGACAGAGAGTGACTGAGAGAAATAAATACAGAGAGAGACTGTGAGTGTGTGTGTGTGTGTGTGTGCACGAGTACATAGAGAGAGGTAGAATGAGAGATGAAAGAAAGAGTGAAGAATGACTATTCACGAGTAGGTAAAGAGATGGAATGAGAGAGTAAAAGACTGTGCACGAGTGTCAGTGTGTGTGCGAGACGTAGATGAGAAAAAGAGAAAATATTGATTAAGCAACAATAGTGAAAGAATGGAAAGAAAGATTAGAAAAAAAGAAAATTTGTATAAATCAGAGAAACGATAAAAACTGAGTAATTAGAGAAGACAGAGGAAAATGCAAATAAAATTTGAGAGCATAATAAAGTTGATAGCAGAGGGCGTATAAAATTGCAGAGGCTAGAGATATATGTAATCAACGCTGAGTGGTTAGAGAAACGATAGCAAACGGAGGATTATGGCCAAAATGACTTAGCCATTTTTGTGATTGTTTGCACAGTGCCAAGCATCATTTTGCAATTTGCGCTTTGCGTTTCAAGTGATCATCACTTTTGCGCAAATTCATGCAAATTTAATTTTGCGCGCACCTGTGCGATAGAGAGTGAGAGAGAAAAAACTTTGTTTTTCTTCAAATTTTCCACAAAATTTTGTGTAAATAACTTTCAAATGGGGTTGATTTTGAAAAAGGAATTTAGCTTTAGAAAATAAAAGTATTACGAAGAGAATGAGAGAAACAGAGAAAATAGGGAAAGCATAATCTCATTCCATTTTTTCCTCTGAAAATTGAATTATTTCAAATCTTTGCGATTTAAACAAATTCTCAGCTTTTGCCCCCACACTCCCATACCCTGGCCACAGCCACCGCGAATAGTATGCTCAAAGATTTGGCAGGCTCAGAGACTTTGTGGGACCAGCGATACCAGTACTAGTACTAGTACTAGGCTCAGAGACATATCTAGTGTGTCCAGCGACCAGCCACCATGAACATTACCCCTCCCTCATTTTCCAATTCAAACATTGAAAAACTTTTTCGGAATGCCGAAATAAACATTCTAGATTTATTTTATTTTTGGCCTTTTTGTCACAACGGTGAGGAGTCGGGGATTTTCCGTTTGCTGTGTCCCCACTGTTTTTTTGGACTAAATACCGCACGGCGCACTGCCACCACCACCCCAGATCTCAATGAATCACATGGAGTTGATTTTGCGTGCCAAAATGGAGNCCATCTCCCCCCTCCCTTCTCCTCTCCTAAGACAAATATCGGCCACCCCTCGCCACCCTCTTCTCTTCCCCCCCCCTCCAAAAAAAAGATAAAAAAAAATAATTGAAAATTGATGAAAAGCAGAACCTTGCTGTTGATATGGATGAAAGGACTGCCGTGATGACTGTCGACTTCTCTTCGAAGATGCCTCTTTCAAACTCGTGTTTGGCGTAAAGTTTGGTGTTGTTGTGAAATTCGGCCGCTGCCGCTCGCTACCGTAGCCGACGCCGTCGCCACCGCCGCTACCGTTATTCTTTTGTGGGGTGAAGTTACGGTGGAAGTCGTCGACTTTCGAAATGTCGGATTTTGCCTCATTCCACAGCAAATTATCCACGTTGTAGGCCATATATGTATGTATGTGTGTATGTATTATTGTAGGATTTTTAAATCTTAAAAATAAATTATAAAAATAGTTTAGCCAATACCGTAGTGAATTTTGCTATAAAATAATCGATTTTTTTGCAATTTAAAAAAAGCATTTTATAAAAATTTTGATAAAGAAAAAAAAGTTACGGTACGCCTCCGAATACATTTAAATTACGGTAGGCATTAAATGCAAATTTAAATATGGAAAAAAATTCAAAATACGATAATATATAAAGTCTTAATAAATTGAGTGAATACGGTAGTCTTTAACCAAATTTAGACTACGGTAAACATTAAATAAAATTGTAAAATGGCAACAGTTAAATAAGGAATGAGTACGGTAAATTTTCGTAGTTTTATATACACATGTAATCTATGTAATGAAAATTCAAAAAATTTGAATAAAATATATAACTGCAATTTATGGCCACAAATTAACGTTAAAAGCCAATGGAAAAGATTTGTTGAAATTAATAAAAGACAAATTACTGTAAAATGGAAATAAATGAAAAATAGAAAGGAAAGAAAAAGATAGGAAAGGAAAAGAAAAGAAAAGAAAGAGTCGTTGAACGCAAAAGCAAATGCCAAGCAAAATTCGGCAAAATTTATTTTATTTTATTTTTGTGGCGGAGCAAAGCGAAGAAAGAATGAAGTCGTAGCTAGCTAACGGTGGGAAAGGAAGAGCGCAAAAGTAAGAAAAGGAGAAAGAAAAGAAAAGGGGACGAGGAAGCAAGGTGAAGGTGAATGAGAAAAGAGTGAGAGAAAGCAAAAAAAAGAGGAGAGCGAAGAGAAGAAAGAAAAGGAAAAAAAGGAAAGCAAAAAGAAGAAAAAAGCAAAGAGAAAAACGGAAAGCAAAGAAAAGAAAGGAGAGAAAAGAGAAGAAAAGAGAGCAAAGACATGAAAAAAAAGCAAGGAGAAGATAGAAAGAGAAAAAAAGAAAAAGCAAAGTTAAGAAAGAAAAGTGCTTTCAGTTTTTCGTGCTTTTGCCCGCATTTTTCGTTCACTTTTATCTGCGCCAATCTCCTGTTTTGCTGGCTGCTTTTCAATTCTCTTTTAGCTGTTTCAATCTCGTTTTTAGCTGTGGCTTTTTCCTCTTTTTTGTGTGAATTTTTTTATGTTTTTCCATAATATAATATTTATGCTATTATTACTATGTTATTACTATATTATTATTATTATTAACACTTTGGTCCTAAGAAAATAATAACTTTTTACTGTTACTGTACTGTAGGAGAGAAAAGATTTACTGTATTATATAAAATTATTATAAATTATATTTTTTTATAAAAATTAAAAATTAAAACTTTTTATTTAAAATTTATGAAAAAAAAAAATTTTTTTACTTTTTGAATAAATTTTTTAAATTTTTTAACAAATTTAAAAAAATTCTTTTTTTTGCCATAAAAATCATTGGCTGAAAGGATTTTTCTTTCTCTCATTCCTTTGCTTTCTTTCTTTTGCTTTGCAATTTCTCAAATTTTTCTTTGCTTTCTCAGTGCTTTCCTCTCGCGGCGAGAAAGCAAAACGCACAAAGACTTCTGATTGGTTTTTCGCGAATTTTTCCCCTCATTTCGCCAAAAAAATGGGGGGAAGAAATAAAATGAAATAAAAAAAATGTAATCTGAGAATATGGCAATTGGCTTTTATGGAGGAAAAAAATGTTCGCTACCGATTTGTTTGCGCTTATTTTCTGCCATTTTTTGGGAAAGAAAAAAATTGCGTGCGAAAATTTTACACACACACACGCCATACATACATATATACATTACACAAACACACACAATTTAATACACCATGTACATATATGTATGTATTTCTTATCTTTCTGAAGAAGACATTCCACCCTTCTTTTCTGTAGCAGCAAAGTTGTTTCGAAGGTTTCATCATAGCATGCTTTCGTGATTATTGTGTTTTATTGTGCAGGGTCTTCTAGAGTAGGTCGACTGTAAACAGACGTAAAAAAGCAAACCATTTCATACCTAACCCTCGAATTGTCTAACTCTCGAGTGAAAAGCAAAAAATGCAGAAAAAAATCTTATCCAAATTAGCAAAATGTGCAGATAACCCCGACCAGCCATTTGATAGTGCCGAAAACCACCGCCGGTGGGCCCCACGTAGGCTACGCAAAGAGCTTATAGGTTAGAGAGCCGCCTTGCTGCTAGCCGGCGGTGCCGTCGGCATTCATCCTTCACTTTTCAGAGACGGTGGACGCTCTATGCCAGGCAGTTAACTCAAATACTAGGTCAGTTTTAGCTGAACGCAGTGCTTTGACTTTAATCCTATAATCTCTGGCCTCTCTCACCTTACACAGTCTCTTTAGCCAACGGCAGACGACGAAACGCTCACACACTCTCTTTCCCTTTTTTCTCATCCCTGCGCTTTTTTATTCATTCATTTTTTGAACTTTCTTTGACTTAACTTTGTTTTCAATTTGTACATAGAAGTAATGAATTTATGAATGAAAAATTCGTAAATTTAATTAAGTAAACACTAAATTATATCACAAAAATTTACAAGACTACATTTTAATTTTTTGACAATAAATAAATAAATTATTCAAATTTGCATATTGTTTTGTTTTTATTAAATTTGAAATTTGACCATTTCATTTCGTTCTGGTTGCAAATTAGATTTTTGCCAGCCCCCCTCCCTCCAACCTCGAAAATCCATTTTTTGACATATTAATGTGCCTTGGAATGTGTCACATTTATTTTTTGGCTTTCTTCTTCGAATATCTCGACACGATTTGCATGCAAATCTCGTTGAAATACACATTGAATATTGCGCATTACTCATTCATTTTCGAATTTGTTTTTGCTCTCACAAAGATTTGAGAGAGAAAAATTTGTTTTGAATTTTTTATTAAATTTTTTTATTCCGTTACATACATATACTTATTCATACTCATATGCGTATCTTTGGAGAAAATTTTAAACTCAAACAGTTGAGGAAGTTTTTACTGTGAGTAAAATGGGGTACATTGACGGGTAAAACATTGACAAAGACTTGGGCGATTCGGAATTTTATTCAAATAAAATCTGGAATTTTATGATCTTTCATTTTAAAGTTTCCTTGATTTTAAAGATTTTTGGAAATATTTTTCCAAATTTTCAGTTCGTAAAACAAAATTTTTGAGGAAAAAAGAAAGCTTTTCAAAAAATTTTATGGAAATTTTTTTGGCGTTTTCGAAATACAATATTTTCTATTATTTTACTTTACACGAACAATCACTACCATACGCTATTACGAACGTCCGACGATCACTAAAGCCCAATATTACTACCGTACGCAATTACTACGGTACGCGGTAACTACCGTACACAAGCACTTCAAGCAATGACTCCACCCAAATCTAAAAAATACTCCAAAAGACAAGCTCTTTTTTGTGAACTTCGACAAAGATTGTCGAGTTTTATGTGTTTTTGCTATGTGTACCGCTTACACACAGACACACGCACAGACACAGGCACACAAATACACAAAAACACATACACACACAGAAAACTGCATAAAAATAAAAATCGCATAAACCTAAACGAAGACAAAAGCAAAAGTTGAAAAAAAAAGCAAAAAGCGAGAAAGGACGAGCACAAGTAATGAAATGGCAATTGTCATAATAATTGCGTTTAATTTGATTGAAAGCATCCTCTCCTTTCTGTCCTTTGCTTTCCTTTCTTGTCGTCGCCGTGCTTTTGGCTGTTTTGCCTTTTGTCCAGAAAGCAGGCACACAAGAAGCACCCAAAAGCACAACCTTTCCTTTTCTCGCTCGAGAAAAGTGAGTGGAAAAGAAAAGCAAAGCCGTGCGCTTTCAATGCTTTCTTTCTCCACAAAGCAAAAGCAAAGTGGTAAGCAAAGCGAAAAGCGTAAAGGAAATTCGTTGTAATATTCGTTAAAGAGTGGAAAATTATTTTTTGGGATGAGTTGTGTCCCCCCGCACAACCCCCCTCCCCCACCCTCCAAAACATCTTTCCCCCGGGGGAATATGTAGTTTGCGCCACCACAAAACGCACAAAATGCCAATGCCAAGCGCGCATTCGTTCGGAGGAGATTCGCGCCAACTTTACTTCTTTTTTTGGCTTGTCCTTTGGAAAGGAAAGCAAAACAACAAGCTCGGAGCTTGCTTAATTTGATTATGCTCTTCTCCTCTCGTTCGGCATTGAACAATTATAATAAAACGTTTTGGTTGGGGATATCGAAAGCTTCAAGCAAAGTTTATTCTGGAGCAGTGCTACTTTTTCACAGACATCCGAGCTATTCGATGGACGGAGCTGCGTTTCGATTCGAACGTATGTTACAGCACTATTCTGCAGCTTTTGAAGAGTTAGTCATTCTGGAATCAAGCTTCAAAACACAAATCAAGGCACTGGGAATCAGGCGCGTCACCGCGAAGGTATGAGAGACCATAAAGATAAAAAAACAAAGAGAGAAGAGGGGCGACGATGGAAAAAAGACAACGAAGAGAAGTGAGGAGAAGCGACGAGAACGAGAGACAAAGAGGAGAAGAGAAATGATTTGAGAGGACAGACAACAAAGAGCGAAAAGACAAAGAAGAGAGGAGAGACGACGAGAGAGGACAGACAACGAGGCGAATATTTTCAAAAGCTTAACATTTTCCCGCTTTTTCTTCTCCCACATTTTACAAACGGAATCTTCTATAATTCCGCCTATAAAATAATGGAGGACGAAAGCAGAGCATGGTTGGTGGCTGGATTACACATAGCTTACATTATACCTTTAAGCGGACTTGTTGCTCGCCAGACAGCTTTAAAAATCCGTCGCCGAACTCGCAAATCCGCGAAAACAAAATTAAATATAATCAAAATTTTGTTATGAGACGAAACAGGAGGAAAATGAAGTGTGTATTTGTGTGTTTGTGTGTGTGTCGATAGGAAGTGATTACTTTTTTTGTGTGTTTGTGCATTTGTGTTTATGTGTGTGTGTGTGTGTGTGTGTATGTGTGTATATACGTGTTGTGTTGTNAAGGGAAAAGAAAATGAAATTTTTTGCTCTTGGATTGGGATTTCTCCACCCCCCCCATGGCCATCCTCCCAGCGAAATCGTGACGCTTTTTTGTTGGAAGGAGGAGGGAGGGGGAGGGGATGGTTGTGTGACTGAAAAAACGTAAAAATACCATTTTCGAAGAGTATTTTTGCATTCATATTTCCCAATTGGCGAATGAGAAGGGAGGGGGGAGCGGAAGAGATATAAGTAAGCAAAACGAAAAAGAAAATGAAACAATTTTTACCAAAGAATTCACAAAATATAAAGGAGAAAGTCCCTCTTTTCAAATTCTTCGTGCAATAATGTACCAAAATACATGAATTTTTTAACATTTTTTCTCGATCAAACGGCTTTTTTTGGCACGCAAGTGCTTTGGGCGGAAAAAATTTTTGCAAAAATTTGAAGGCTTTACTGTAGAATCTGCTAAAATTTTCACACAAATCCGCATCAAGAGCATGTATTCAGATTTGCCGCTATTTTACAGTTCACTACTCACAACAAACTCCCGGATGGGCTTTTTTCAATTCTTCATTTTTGAATAAATATCCTTTTGAAATCTTATCACATATCTTGTTCTATATGAAATTATTGTTTCAAGCTTAAAAAGTTGGTGTTATTTGAATTTAAATTAGACAATCATGTATTTATTTATTTCGGAAGTACATATGTATGTACATATCTGGAAGTTGTTTATAAAATTTGATGTTAAAAGCTTTCCACATTAAATACAGTAGCCATAAAACATACATACATACGTATAGTTGTTAGAAAACAAAACATTTTGCCGTCTTTCTTCTTTTGCATATTTACTGTGACATGTTTTACTCGGATTTTCGTATTAACTGAGGATTGAAAGTACGTTTTAAAACTAATAAATGCAACAGAAAAAAACTTTTTTTAATTTTCATTACATTTCACTGAAATGGCATGATGGCCATTTTTTCGAAAATTTCGAAAATTCAAAATGTGTCATTTTTAAGAGAAAGTTTAAGTTTTAAATTTCAAACTTAGTTTTTTTAAGTGCTCTGAANTTTTTGTGTCCCGGGGGCCGAGAATTTGTTAAAAGACACGGGTTTTTGGGGGTGCCCTATATATATATATATATATATATATATATATATATATATATATATATATATATCGTGTTGCGTTTCTTCGCCACATTTTTCGCGGAAATGAGCTTTTTTGGTACCTTCGGGGGCACAGTCAAAGCCGAAGCCAAAAAGCCTAAGAGAATAAACAGCTTCGTTAAACTGCTTTGTTTCATCACATACATATCACCACATATGTATGCATATTCCCTCATTTGCTGCTGCCCCACTACCACCACCACCAAAAAAGCGCAAATTAATTAATATGCACGCGAATTGGTGGCCGGCCGTCGACGGGAGTGGAGAAATGCGTTTACGATAAACGCAAAAATGCCAAAACGTTGGCGTTTTTTTTGTTCACTTTAACAAGAAGCATTTTTCGCCATCATCATCGGACAATTTTGTTTCTCTCATTGGAATTGAGTAGTATCTCATTCTTGAAAAATGCTTATATTATGATTTAGCTTTGCATTATTTTTTGAATTCGTTATCCTACTGTAAGTGGAAAGGAAAAAGAAAGCAAGAAAGGGAAAAAGTGTAGTAAAATATTAGATATTTGCATTTTTGCAGATAGTGCGAGTAAGAGGGAGACTAAAATAAGAATGAAAAACCTGGTACATAAATCGAAAAATATATATATATAAGACAGGGATGGCATGCGATATTACGGTAAGTAAAAAAAGCGAATAAGGCCATACAAATACAAAACTACAAAACTACCTTGCATTTACGGTAGAAATAGATAGGAAAAGAAAGGCAAAAAGAAAAGAAAAAAATTTTTTTTCATCAAAACAATCTTGTTCAACAACTCTCGGCTACATTTTTTCTTGTTGCTTCTTCACAAAACCACAAAAAGGGAATGATAATGATAATGATGCCTCAGGAATAAATGAATATTAAATGAGAGCAGCCAACGATCATCATCATCACACCATTTCAAACCTCACGACATTTTCGTATGCATGTTAATATCATTCCACATTTTCAAATTCATCGACTATAGCAAAAATGCCTGATAAATGCTAATGTGTCGTCTCTCTGCCTTTCTCGGATTTTGCGCCGTGGGAGTCAAATTCTTCGTATTTACAAAAAATTCCAATAAATAATATCATCGAAAATGACATCATATGTACATATATGTATGTATGTAATTGTGAGTGCATTTTACAATTTGTATTTTGATAGTTTGATGAGGAAATTTGTTAAAATTTGAGATTTGCACAAATGTGAATCACCGTAATTGTGAGAAAGAAAGAATGTGAAACTACAAACTAAACCAAAACACAATTTCCTCTCACTACGTTAAATGGTAACTGTACTTTTAATTGAAAACACGATTTTCAATTTAAACATTTCAAATTGTTACCAAATTAAAACATGTCAATATATGTACATGTATATGTGTATGTATGTATATATGCATGTATGTACGTATAGAAAGGAAATCAAAAACTAAACAAACACACCGCAAAAACATAAGTTGCGTTTTGAGAATGTGTTTTACACATTCATATTTATTGTTGGCCCTCAAAAGTCATGTTGGGTTGAGCTTATCAAATTTTGGGAGAAATTTTTAATTAAATATGTATGAATGTTGAGAAATTGAGGAAAGATTGTCAAATTCCCAATAGCGGATAAACTAATTAACGCCAAAACAAAGCATCCAACTACAACAACAACAACAACAACAATGAAAAACAACAACAATGTGCATTTATGGTCGAAATGTGACTTTTCATTCTCATTCATTGCAAAACTCGAAAATGAGATTTTTCTCAAAAAACGAAAAAAAAACAACAACAACATCAACAAAAAAGTAAAAGTAAAGTCTTGTTGTTGTGATCTTTTTCCATGTATGTGTGTGTATTGTTGGTGTCTATTATTATCTCGCTTAGATGACGGTGTTGTTATCATATTGCACAACAGTAACAATGAATGACGGGAAGGAAGGCTTTGCCGCCGACGTTTGTTGTTTTGTTTTTGATGTCACTATAATTGATTTACTGTTGTTATTGTTGTTGTTACGGTTGTGTGACCTTTCGTCGGTCGGTTAATCTTTTGCGAATTGCGCACCGTAATTATCGGCTAGCGAACATTTATCGTAGGTCGCAAATTACAAATCGAAAAAAGGTGTTGGACATTGTAAAACTACAATTAAATTTAATTGAAATGTATTTATTTACTGTAGTAAAGGATTCAAAAAAGGATTCTCAGCTAAAGTTTGAACAAGTTTCAAAGACATATCGTAAGCTTGTGCAAACTACAGAAACGTTTTCTATTGTACTGTTTTCTACAGTAGTTTTTATACATTGATTGCGTTTTCGACCATTGTTTTGGCAAAAATTCACGATTTATTTCAATTTTTTGTTCTTTGAACATTTTATAAAAAAATTTTTATATTTTATGAAAAAACATTTATGTACAGTAACATGTAAAAATAGGTACATAATTGTGAGATCAATATTCATTTTCTGGCAAAACGTAAGCAAGAATGTTCTCGAACTTTTCATCGTCGGCCGTTGTCGCGCCAGTTGATAAAGCCGGTTCCGCGGATGTCGGGATAGCCGCCGCCGCCGAACGGTATGTTACGGTAGCCGCCCACGTAGGGATCGTAGATGAATTGGCCGTTGGTCACCGTAGTCATAAGAATCATCGCCGCAACAATAATAATAGCGATAAAGTTTGTGTTTTGGCGAGACATTTTCAGTGAATATTAATTACTGTATGCGCAACGTTGAGTTCGAGTAGAAATTACTCTAGTGTAATAAGATGTATCTGAAAATTGTAAAAATTATTGTAGAATGCTATTGTAGTTTATTAAAAACATACATAATATGTGAGGAGTAAAAAGCAAGTAAAAATTATACCCTAATTGTCGTACTATATCTACTTACTCAAACAATAATACAGTAGGTCTAAAAATACATGGCATTAAACCAAAACTCACTACATATTAAATAAATAAAAGTGATGTACTCAACAAAAATTTGTTGCTTTTTATACCCAAAATGTTCAAGGAACTTCGTTTTTGTATAATTGGCACACACACACACAACGTGAACACACAAAACACAAAAAACAAAATAATCTAATATTCAATCACAAACCACAATACACAAACTGATTTTTGTGATTTATGAACAATTATCATCTACAAAGTTCGAGAAAAATTTGAAAATTGTATTTTCAAATTAAAAAGAAAGTTGACAGGTCAAGCGAAAACAGCAAATTCTAAAAATAATTTTAAAATAAGTTTTTTTTTAAAAAATGATCATTATTTGTCAGCAAAAATGGCACTAAAAGCACATGGAGAGAGAAAAAGACAGCAAAAAAAAGAAAGAAAGATAGAGAGAAAGAGAGAAAAAGACAACGAAAGAAAGAGAGAGAGAAAGAGAGAGAGAGAGAGAGAGAGAGAGAGAGAGAGAGAGAGAGAGAGAGAGAGAGAGA
>SAUE01003048.1:47289-58009 GCA_009724625.1 Deladenus siricidicola
CGCCAACAAATCCAACTGCGGCACCCACTTCATCAAACGGACGTGTGGCGGCAGTTTTCGGTCGGGAAATGCGCCCCGGAACGAGAAAATGACGCGGTAGTCGGTGAGCTGCTCCAGTCCGTCGAAGAACGCGTCCCGCTTCTCGTCGGGCGCGTAGTCCCAGGGAACAATTGTGCCGAATGCTATGTAAATGGTTCCTGAATGAAAAAAAATCCTAGCTTAAAAGCGTATTGATCGATGCACCAGACGATTTAATTCCATTAATTTTGAAATTAAGAAAAAATTACCTTTAGATCCAAATCACCCACCTTTTGAATTGAAAATATGGATCTTTTAGAGTTGAATTAAAAAATAAAGGCCCAAAATCTCACCTTTCGAGCTGGGGTCCTCGACATATTCCAAAAATTCTTGTGGAAGACTTTTGGATGTTTCGCAATGTGCTGCAATTGACTTCAGATTTGCAATTTCTACAAACAAACATTTTCAGTCAAATTATTCACTTGTTATTCACTTGCGAAAAATTAACACTTCGATTAATACATTTCATAATTACGAAATCCAAATTTTTTATTGCTCAAAGTCGACTAACGAGGCGCCGGGAACGAGACGTATTCGGGCATATCCGTGAAGATAAGCGGCGTATTACGTACATAACTATCCGAGTTGTGGGAAGACGCGCCATAGGCAGCCATCAGCGGTGGGTAGATAAAATTGTCTGAAAATTTTTATAGAAAATGTACGGCAGAGGCGAGTCGACGTGGTTAGTCAAGTTAGAGGATTTATCTGCTTGAAAAATCTTGGTAAACAATTGAAAACAGACCCACCAATAACCGAACTTGTTAGCAACTCGACCGCACCCTCGACAAAATTTTCTAACCGCGCCGAAAATTTGCGCGCGTCGAAACCATCGTCGAAGTCGTAAGGCTCGGATATTAAAAGAGGAGGCGCGTTCGCCAGCGAATGGCCTAAAAATTTATGTATTCTGACATTATTCATTTTGCTAACAGCTAACAGGATTGTAATTGATGTGATTTGACAAAAAAAATCGGTTTCGCGGTAGAACAAAGCTCACATCGTCCTGATATTTCATTAAACACGATTTAGTGCCACGCATGCACACACAGATACATAAACAATGAAACCCCCTGCTCACCCATCGAGAGCTGGTAGGCTAGCGTGGTGGTAATGGCCGACGAGTCGAATATCACATACGGTACATTTCGCTCACGCGACAAAATCTCCGCGAACGCTGTCGTGTGCGCGTTGAAAAGCGTGCTGGGAACCACCAGGTCCCAATCCGCATTCAGAACCTCCCGTATCTGTAATGTGGAATTGAGTAAGTCTCACTATTATGTAACTTCCCGCATTTTAAAAACTTTAAAACTAATCTAGACACAAAGAATTTTTAGCATGAAATGTGGAAAAAATATATATAAATAATATATATGTAAATTAAAAAGAAACTAAAAGTTAATAATTAATTTAAAAAAGTTAATCAACGTTAATAAAGTAACAATCAAATGAATTCTCCCACCTCAGCGGTGTGCTCCTTCAGATACGCGTAGGACGTTTGTCCCATTCCTGCGGTGGGGAACACCATAGCGAAACTGTGGAAAGTAGTCGTCCAAATCCGTCGGCCTAGTTCCGCCATCATCGACTGGTTGTCGGGGTTGTATGTGATCGGAACTATGGTCACATTCGTGTTGGGGCGAAAGTCACGAGCGTTCGCCACCGTGTGGAACACGGTGACTTCATGGCCCGCCTTCGCTAGCCTTCAACTCCAAATGCAAATTTTAAAATTCAAGAACTTTTTGTTTTCTGTTCTTATTAAAAAATAATATGTACTTCCAGGAATTTTATAGTTACTCTTTTAGTAAAATTTGTGCATTTTAACTATAAAATTCATCGCAAACAAAAAACATTCAAATTTTTTTAATTCATTAAAATTTCGAAATAACAAATCAATCAAATGAGGACATGTAGTAGAACCCCACATTGGGAAACACACAAAAATAAAAGAAGAAAAAGAACCTATTTATAAGCGGTAGCATCGATCTGAAATGGCTAACGGCGACCGGCGCATAGCCAAAGAGAATTTTTCCACCGCAAATTGATTCCAAAAGTTGTGCAAAAATGAAAAGCAATAAAAATATTTTAGCCATTTTCCTCGAAAATATTAGGCTAAATTCGAAAGCAAAAAATCAATCAAAAAAATTTATTTCATATTCCAAAAATGTGTACAAAATATTCTTTAAAAATTAATATGAAATGACATCGCAATAAAATTTGTAGTGAAAAATTCAATAAAAATAATAAATAAACAAAAATACAAATAAAATTTTTCTGAAAAAAATTTGCTTATCACAAAAAATTTTATTGTTGAAATTCATTGTGAGAGTCAATGAAACGGACGCGTCTGCAAAAACAAAAGTGACCATAAATAATTGTTAAAGAATTGAGGGCAGAGAAAAGCTGTGGTTTGTGTACATAACAAAAAATCGATAATTATCGAACGAGTCAACCGATAACAAATTTTGTAAACAAAAATTGGAGTTTATTCCAATCCCCCCGCACAAGTTTAATAAATTTTTTGTAGTCCGCGTAGTTCACAAAATGAACAGAAATTTAAAATGTTTATCAAATTGTGTGTAAAAATCGATTGAAAAAACATAAGTTAATTTTTTTCTCAAGTTTGGAATATGTCAGTTAACTCAAATAAAAAAGCGGGAAAACCATTAATAAGAAATAATCTATGTAAAAAATAGACAAAACCCAAGAAAAAATTTTCCGTAGAAAACTGTTTTGCATGTACAACTATTTCCGCGCCAGAACCACACACACCAAAAAAATAATGGCAAATACCTCTGCGTACACGTGCTCGGCCAAACTCAAATCCATACCCTTGCGCTTGAAGAACAATATCTCGCCCGCGCTCGTCGGCCGTCGGGCGGCAGCGTTCGAGTTGATATCCTGTGGAGAATGTAGATTAGAGTCGGCAACGGTGGAGTCCGCATCGACGACAACGTTTGTCCTACTCAAATTACTACAAATATCCGACTCCACGCACAGCCCACTCAGTCCACCGTTGTTCAAAGAGTTTGCCGAAGAAGATTGTCGCAAATTTTTTTGTGCTTTCTGTTTTTGGCGCCGGAGTCGAATGAGTCGCGAGACGAAAAACTCGCCGTCGTCCAGGTCGGGAATAGGCCGATCCAGAAACATTGCCTGAAGCTTTGCCGCACGTGCCACGTACCTGTCCGCATTGTCGAGAATACGCGCCAGCCCGTCCAGAATCGTGTCGACGCTCAGTCGGTATTTGTTGAGAGAGCCGCCGAGGCCCAACCTCACCACCAGTTCCGCGTTTCGCGCCTGTTCCGCGAACATCGGCATCACCAGCATCGGCGTCTTTGTGCATATTCCCTCTTTAAAGCTGAAAAACCAAAAATCATTTCTCTGAAGACGACAACAACTTTAATTTTATAATATTCCCCAATAAATAGACATTAAAAAATTCAGGACAACGCATATTAAAAATTCACTTGCAAAACCAGTTCTGGATAACTGAATCATAAATAACCACAAAAAACCAAACCTCTTCAGTCCGCCGTGCGTGAGAAAGACTTTCGTCTTCTCGTGCGCCAANCGCCAACAAATCCAACTGCGGCACCCACTTCATCAAACGGACGTGTGGCGGCAGTTTTCGGTCGGGAAATGCGCCCTTGAACGAGAAAATTACACGGTAGTCGGTTAGACGATCCAACGCGTCAAAGAATATGTCTTTTAGGCGTTGAGGCGCATCGTCCCACGGAATAATTGTCCCAAATGCGATGTAAACAGTACCTACGAATTTAACACAATTAAAAATTAGCTTCAAAATTGTCACGGTCGAGTCTATAGGCTACGTCACTCATATTGCAAAATACATAAAGTGAAAACATGAAAAAAATGAGAACAATTTAAATTAGGTTTCAATTGTCTGCTTCATTAAATACATACAATCAAATCTAAATTAATATGATCAGACCTAGATTTTCGAAAAGCGCTTCAGAAAAGCTACTTCGAGAAAATCTAGAAAATGTAATAATTTGAGCCTTGCTATTGTAGATATATAAATTAAAAAATGGACCTTTGGAAGCAGGATCCTCCACAAATTTAGCAAAATCCTCTGCCAGCCGGCCTGGCTGTTTGCAATGTGCGCCGATCGACCGGAGCGGATTGATTTCTTTAAATATCAAAAGAAATTGATAATAAAAATAATGTACAAGAAACGCAAAACGATAAACATTTTCAAAAATGTTATGGTAAAACAACAAATCACTTACGAGGCGTGGGAAATGAGACAAATTCCGGCATATCCGTAAAATAAAGAGGAATTTCGCTCATAAAACGATCCTTCTCGTAGGTTTCCGCGCCAAAAGCACGCATAGCCGATGGGTAGATGAAATTCGCTGAAAAAATACAAATCTTTTTAATGCTCCATTGAAAAATTTCTTAATAAATCAAAGGCTAAGAAATCGAATTTAAATAATGAAATGTAACCCTATATAAATTTTTTACCTGCCAAAAAGTTCGCGAAATAATCGCCCAAGTGTTCAAAAACGTTGACAAATCTCACAGAAAACTTCGTCGCGTCAAAGCCATCGTCGAAATTCAGCGGCTCGGCCTTCAAAAGCGCCGGTGTACTTGCTAATGAGTGGCCTGAAGACTAGATTCACTTGTTAATACTTGTATAAACAAATTCAATATTTTGTTTCAAACTTTCACGAATATAAATCCGGGTTGTTTCTCAAACTCAAGATAAAATACTTTTAAAGAAAATTTCAAAAAATACTAATTAAATAAAAATAAATCTCACCCATAGAAAGGCTGTAAGCGTTTGACGGAAAAATGGACGTCGACTCGAAAATTGCGCGGGGAACGTCGCGCTCGCGTGACAAAATTTCCGCAAAAGCCGTTGTGTGTATATTGAATAGCGAAGAAATTATAACCAAATCCCAGTCGGTGTTCAACACCTGTTTTATCTAAAATTATACATAAAGCAAGACGTGACTAATAGGAATTTTTATGTTCAAAAATCTTAATTTATTGGTATTTGCCTGACGTGGGAGAATTCTATGCCTCATGACACCATTATCTATGATTGTTAATTTACTACCTGCTCCGTGCTGTTACGCAAATAGCCGACTGACGTACGGGAAAGGCCGATAATAGGAAGAATGAACATAAAGCCGTGAAAGGATTCACGCCAAATCTTATCACCGAGTCCCGACATTACGGAATCGCCCATGTGCTGAACGACGGGAATGAAGGAGAAATTCGACGAATCTCGAAATTCGCGGGCATTGGGTACCGTATGAAATACGCTAACCTCATGTCCCGCTCGAGCTAACCTGACAAAGACGTACGTCATATATAAAAAACTAATAAAGTGCACGGACGAAAACCATAGGAGAGTCCAAAAAAACTTAAAAAATTTTTCAGTAGCATCGCCAAAAAGTGAAGGGAAGGGGAATCCCCTCCCCGTGAAGATTTTGTTTAATCTTTCGTTTTTCCCATGTAAAAACTGAAATTTTGGCGATCCCCCCCCATGAAAAATTCCTGACGAATGTCTTTACATTCTCGCTCGTTATTTTCCCAACAATCGAAAACATACCGTTCCGCCAGCGGAAGCATTGAACGAAAGTGGCTGAGTGCATGAGGGGCATAGCCGAAAAGAATTTTCCCTCCATCCGCAACCTCAAATCCAAGGCAGATAACAAGGTAAATCGTACTAATCCCTTTTATTGCCCTCATTAACTTTGATTAAAGAACCGATCTTAAACGAAACTAGATTTTCGAATTATAAATAAAATTTAAATCTTGAAACGAAACGAATTCTTCGAATAATGAAAGTGATCTTTCGAAACTAATTTTCCGATCAATGAATCGATCTTGAGGAAACAAATTTTTCGAAAATTAATTTAAATTTTTCGAAAGTAAATGAACATAAAATAGGTAATATAACAGTCTATCTATAAAACGATAACAATTGGTTTTGTATGCTGTCTCCTTTGACATGAGTGAGATATGTGTGTTCTTCATACTTTCTGGCACTTTTCCCGTGTGAACATTGAAATGTGGGCGACTCCGCCCAAAACAAAAAAGTTTTTTTTAATTGAACACCTTCTCTTCTTCTCACCCAATGAAACTTTTTTTTTGTTTAGGACACCTTTTTGTGATCTTCCGCGAGGAGAGAAAAATCAGTTCATCTAATTAATTTGGGGCAAAAAAGGAAGAAGAAAAAGAAAGGTTCAGATAAACAACAAAAAAAAACTTCGCGACTACAAAGATTGCAGACTCGAAGTGGGGTGGAGATTCGCAATTTCGAAAATAGTTTTCAAAAAAATAAAAACAGACTAAAAATGCAATAATAAATTTATAAAATAGTTAAAAAATGATAAACTATCAATTCCGACCAATTATCTCATTCGTGAATGATTGCCGCCGTCAACATGGCGAATTTTTCAAAACAAAATAAATTATTATTCAAAAAATTTTCCTTTCTAAAACTTTCATCGCCACCTTCAAAAATTATATCTTTTATAAAAAATCTATAATCAACTCATGATTTATAAAAAACAATTTATTGCTTATAGAACCTAATCTCTTATAGAATAATACAATGTCCCACTGCAATTTTGGAAAAAAATAGCATGTACGCATATAAAAATATATTTCATGAAACAAACCTTAGAAAATATCAAATAGTCAACATTTCCAGCGATAAAAATGGCACAAAAATTTACAACGTTAAGAAATAGCAAATAATACCAATCACGAGAGCGTGTGTCAAGTAGACGAAGTTGTATAAGGGCATTTTCGTCGACTGATTGTCACGGAACAATCGCACCGTACCGTTGTAGGGTCGCTCGTTGCGCTTCTCGAAGAGTCGGATGAGCCGCGAGACGTAGAACTCGCCCACGGACAAGTCCGACATTGGTCGATCGAAGAAGGCGAAGCGAAGGCGGCGGATCCGCAGCTTATACTGCTCGTTTTCGTTAAGCAGACGCATCATGTCGCTCACCAAGTCTTTCGCATTCAGCCGGCGCTTGTTGTGAGTGCCGCCCAAGCCGCGGTAGGCGACCACATGCGAAAGTCGGACTTCGTCGTAGCTCATTGGCATGACGAGCATCGGCACCAACGAACAAATCGACTCCCTTACGCTTTAAAACATTCAGTTAGATTAAATCCAAGAAGACAGAAGGTCACCTTGCTTTTATAACTTTAAAAATTATTCACTTTCTTTCATAGCATTGTTTGGATGTTTGAACGAAATTTTTTCATGGGAAAAAGATAAGAAAAATGTGCATATTTGGCATCGCCCACTTCTTTATTTATGAAAAAATTACACGAAATTTTTGTAAAATATTTTTTAGTCACGTTTATCACTGCCTAATCTGAAAGTTTTTTATCACTAATCACTGCCAACCACACGTGCTCATATTAATGAAGCAAACAAAGTTTACTAATCACTCTATCACAAACAAAACACATTACCTTTTGATACCGCCGTGCGTCATGAATATTTTCGTCTTGGGATGGTCCAAAATTGCGGATTGCGGCGCCCACTCCACGATCATCACATTGCTCGGCGCGTCCACCTGCGGTCCGTTGTAGGCGGCGAAAATGAAGCGATAGTCACGCATCTCCTCGAACGCGCCAAACAACGCCGAAAGAGCCCTGGGCGGAGCGAGATTCCAGTTCACGTAGGTTCCGAACGACACGTAAATCGTACCTAAATTTAATTTAATACTTCAAAATCACTAAGCAAGTTCAATGCATAAAATTTAGCGTTAATATATACAAAAAATAATAATTATTAGAGACGAACCTTTCGACTTTTTGTCTTCAATAAAACGGGAATAGCCGGAGTTTAAAGGCGTCGCTGACTTGATGCAGTGTGCGCCAATTGGCAGCAAATTGTGAACACCTAAGATCATCCACAGTCGTGATATTAGTTTTCCCAAACTTGAAAAAAAATTGTGTAAAACGTCCAAACACCTCATTCTAACCTTACATTATATATTTCTTAAAATCACAAAAAATGAGATAGCTTAAAACACCAAACAACCATGTTTATTCCTGAAAAACCAACGTGATGTAGTAAATCCAATATGGTATAAGTCATCGGTGAGGAAGAGATGGGCATTCGGGATAAACTCAAAATTGTTAAAGTTCTTCACGCCCACACGTTCACCCACAATATAGCGAATTTGCCAGTCTAAACACCAAATAATACACAAAAAAGTATACACAAAAATTTGGTCAACAAAAAAAATTATCGACAAAATTCGTTTACCATACAAGAACATGGGAATCAGCTCGAAGAATGAGTCAATGAAGCCGTGAACACGCGTGAAGAAAGACGAAAAAATGTATTTTTCGTCGAAGAACAACGGCGTCATCGGCGCCAAAGGCGGTGCGTTCGCCCAATTTCTGCCTAAATTTAAAGAACCAAACTTCCATCATTTGAGATTTTCAGAAAAAATAAAAGGCACTCCCTTATTTTTAACCAAATTTTTACAAGTCAAAAATTCTTGAAAACTTCTGAGAATTTAATATAATCCGTAAAACCATTTTAGATTGCTTTTAGTAGTTTTGAAGAGAAAATGAAAGAAGATCACTCTATCGAAAATTTTGGTCAGGGAGGAAACCAAATAAAAGGCGAACTAGCTAAAACTAACAATCATTTTGAAAATTTTATATTTAGGTAGCCCTAAAATCTTTCTCGGTATATTCAGGCAATTTACATTATTTAATTTTTTCGTCTTCCCCGGTATTTTCCAATTACAGTTCAAATTTTGTCAATTCATTTTCAATAAAAGTAAAATACTGTGCCTACCCGATCCCAAATAGTACTCGTCATTGATGGTTGTAACTGTCGGTCCGAAAATCACGTACGGCACACCACGAGACTTGAAGAAATGTTCGGCAAACACGAAACCGTAGTCGTTGAACAGTTCGTCCACCAAAACCAAATCATAGTCACGATGCATAACTGTCCACAGCTAAATCGCACTTCATTCAACTCACTCAATAAAAATTGTTTGGCTCCACCAGATGCATAGCCAGCAAAAAACTCAAAAGAAAAAAATTTTCAGGGAGAGAAATATCAAAAATTGTTTTATTACTTGGAAAAAGTGAAAAATTGTACTTCATATTTTCATTTTGGAGGGGGCATGACCCCACCTGCCCTCCCCTGGCTACGCCCCTAGGCTCCACAAAAACACAAAACTAATTTTGAAAATATATTTAAGTCGGAATTTTTATTTTTTACGCGCCTAGTGCAAGCTAAAAAATAGTTCGTGCACGATTTTTTGACGTACTTTTTTTACGATATGTTTGAATTTTTAGTTGAAATTGAAGACCAAACATTCTGCCCAGGACTTTTTTGTTCACATTTCGACCCATTACGCGCTTAAAAATTCCTCCTATTGATTAACTAACATGCATTCAAAAGTTTTTTAAACTAAAATTTCACCAACCTCCTTGACGTGGTTTCGGAAAATTTGCTCGTTGGCTATAAGCGCAAAGTATTCGGTCAACGAGATGAATGCGCCCAAATACTCTTGGTTCCACTGCATATCCGCTATCTTCGCCAAAGTGCTGTTTCTCACCTTCAAATTGACGCTCAATCGATCGATACTCGGGTCCAGCACCAGCTCACCCTGATGTGTTTGGCGAACCTCGAAGATTGTGATGTTGTGGCCGGCCTTGAGCAATCTGAAACATTAGTGAGGTTTTATCAAGAAAAAAATCGAAAAATCAATTCTTACAAATGGTAGGAATGACGTTTCACGAGTGATTTTGTTGGCTTAACAATGAAAAAAAGTTTCCGCTATTAAAAAATACATTTCACCGAAAAGGCGGTTTATCTCACCCACGTTTTGCAAAGCCACATCATTTTAGCAATTGAAAAGCGGCAAAACTCACTTAGTAATCAACGGCATCATCGATCGAAGATGACTGACCGATCCCAGCGCATAGCTAACCAAAATGCGACCGCCGCTAGCAAAGCAAATACCGAAAGATAAAAGCGTCAAAATTAAAAGTATCGGAGCTCGCATCTAAAGCTTATCATTGACGCATTATTAATAATACATAGAGGGTATCACCCCCCCCCCACTTTAATGTTGAATAACTTTTTAATTTTACACGCATTTGGATAAAATTTTAGTTTTTAAACCACGAGCATTTTTGGGGTAAAATTTGGTTTCGCTGTAGAGGTTCAGTAGGTGGAGCCTATTTTTTATTGGGAAAACGGACAAAATTGAGTTAATTTCATCCCTAGTAAAGTGGGAAAGAACTTCAAATATTGCAATTTTTAGCAAAATTTGTTGAATTTTATCGATTTTTGGCTAAAGTGCATTTTTTCAATTTTCATAGCTTCTTTCCCACTTATCAAATCGAGCAAAATTAACGGAGATTGATATAAAATGTTGTTTAGGATACTGCATACATGTTTGATATGTTGAAAAAGTATGGTGATCCATATCTACTTGTCCAACCCATTGGGCCTGAGGGGTTGTAGGTCACTGCACTTTATCCTCCCCCCAGAATTTCAGATTTTTTGATGTTCTCCTACTATTTGAAATTCTCGGAATGGAGGGGGGGGGTGTGAAGTGCAGCTTATCCTGCAGCTTAAAATAAGTAATATCCTATGCACGCAAGGAAGAAAGAAATA
>SAUE01003049.1:22223-43506 GCA_009724625.1 Deladenus siricidicola
AAAAAAAAAAGTTAAAAGGAAAAATTAAAGTTTCACTTTTAACCTTGCCAAAGTTAAAAATTTGACTGGTGCTTGATCCGAACAAAAAACTTTTGCTTTTAACGTCGATAAGTAAAGTTAAATTTAGTTATTTATAATTTCCGTAAATATTTTAGTTAAATTTTTTGACATTGGAAACACACAGGCAAAGATAACGGACATTTTCATTATTCAACTTGACCTTTTGAGGGGGTTCGGCTGTACTCTTATGTGAATGCTTGTGTGTGGAAATAACGTTTAATTATATTCCGGAAATATTTAAAATCTTTTGTTCCAGCTGCGATGAGTGTCAATCCAGCCGTGTACACCTTAGTGGTACTGTTTGGCTCTAGCTCCTGGCTGAGCACAAATTCAATATGGATGGAATTGTCCTTGTTGACACAAGCACTACCCGAGGGCTGGTCTCTGCCGTCCTATCTGGCAGCAGTGGTTCAGGTACAATTATTCTGTTTTTTTATCAATGATCTTGTATTATTATTTGTGATCTTTTTTATTATATTAGAACATGAGGCTTGGAGTGCAAAATTTTGGATAATTGCGCAAAAAAAATGATTTATTGAACAGCAAATATGATTTCCGTTCTATATAAATTTGAACATCGGCATTAAGGTGGCGTGCATCGGTCCGCTGATCTACACGCTCGTCCACAAGTGCTCGAACATCAGTGTGCCGCAGGCGCCCACTATAATGTGCCTGCTGGTGCTGTGTACGCTGAGCACGCTTTCGATGGCGTCGTCCTGGCGCGAAACGGGCTTTCTGCTCGGCGCCGAGCGCTCGCTGGCCCTCATCGCCATCACGTTCATCATGGCGCTGGTGAACGCGACGTCGAACTTGCTGTTTATGCCGTACATGGCGTCTTTTCATCCGTCCTACCTGACCGCCTATTTTGTGGGCATGGGCTTGAGCGCGTTGGTGCCGAGCGTCGTCTCGCTAGCCCAAGGTATGACATTCGTTTGTGAAGCGCGGGGTTGCGTGTTCGTTAGCTCCCCTTCCTCTTGAAACATTGCTTTGGAACCTTTAGTTTTGAATAGAATTAATTGTGTTTTATTTTTAATAAAGAGCGGAAATTTTAATTAATTTTTTAATGACGTATCTAGGATTTTGAAATTACTGTTTTTATTAAATTGCGTAGGAGGCAAGACCCGAAAATTTTCGATTTTTACTTCTGATTTATTTAAAAAATTCGATTTTTTCAATCTAGGGTATGCCCCCCTCCCCCTTAAATAAGCCATTGAGTGTGCTTATAAAAGTTTTGGTTTTAAGTGATAATCGTAACATAATCATGGATTATCGCGAATTGAGTTTTGTGAAATAAGAAGCGAAAATTTTAATGAATTCTGTTTATAGAAGTTTGACTTTTATTTGGATTTTTTTATGTACTTAGTATTTCTATACACACATACACACAAAATTGCTGTAAGTTAACGAAAATTCAACAAAAAATTTCAAGAAATTGGCGAAAATTGGAATAATTTATTTTCAATTTTTTAAGAATTTATTTGTAATTTTTGTAGAATTTTTTTTAACATTAAAAAAAATTTCTGATGTATTCAGGCACACTGAACTACAAGTGCGTGCAGGACGCCAGTTCGCCGGGCGCGCTCTCCTACCCGCAGTACTTGCCGGCGCGCTTCGGCGTTCCGGAGTACAACTACGTGATGTTCGCGTGGATGTGTTTGGCGACCGTTTCGTTCGGCGTTTTGCATTGGTTTGTGGCGGACGAGCACAAAGAGCGCAAACACCCATCGAACGCTTCGAACAGCTCAACGCATCAACCGGCGGACGAGTTGGCGCCTTTGCAGGTTTTTTTTGGCGGTTTTTTATATTTTTGTCCCATTTTTGTATATACAAATACCGATTTTTTGCTTTAATTTTTGGGAATTTTTATTTTTTATGATTTTTCTTTTATTAGTTTACTTTTTTTATAATTTATTTTACCAATTTTTTGCTGAATTTTAGAATTTTTTCATACTTTTGCAGGAATTTGCGGGGAAAAACTTGCAAATAGCGAACAACGATCACACTTTGCGCTATTGGACGCTAATAATTTGCTTGGCGTTGGTGTGCGCGCAATTGAATTCGATTGTGCCGAGCATTCAGAGTTTCGCCGCCCTACCCTACTCTATGGTTTGTGGACACAATTTTTCGGATTTTGGGTTTACAGTGAAAATCTATGGTTTTTGAATACAATTTGTTCAGGGAAATTTGTTTTGGAAATTTTGCTGCGTTAAAATAGAACAAAATTTGTCAAAAGAAAAAATATGTGTTCGATTTTTTCGTATTTGTATTAATATTTTGGTTCTGGTATTATACTTTTTTGACACGAGGAATTTTTTTCCATTTACGATTTTGACTTGTCCTAGAAAGAAAGAAAACCACGAAAAAAGAGTTACAGACCGCCTACCACTTGGCGTTGACGATCTCGAATCTCATTCAACCGATCACGTCGTTTCTGCCGCTTTGGCTGAAGCCGCGGCGAACCTCGCTGCTAGTGTGGTCGACGGCGCTGACGTCGCTGCTCACCGCGTTCGTCGTGTATTTGGCGCTGCAGAGTCCCACACCGCCGCTTCGCCACTCCGCGTGGGGCGCATTCATCGCGGTAATCATAAAGATTTTTGGAAGTTTATCATATTGTTAATTTTTGATTTTTTAACAATTCTAAGAATTTTTTAGATTGATTTTTTTGAATTTGAAAACTTTTTGAATTTAAGATTTTTTAAATTTATTTAAATCGTCTCATTTATTGATTTTTTTAAATATTTTTGTCATGAAAGAAAATTGAATTTTTGTTTTTAATGTTTTTTAATAATTTTTCAAAAACGAAATTTTATGTTAACGATCTATTCGTTGACGAATTAATGAAAATTTATTGAAATGTTTTTGGCAGATTTTCTTCTCCGTTGCCGCGTGCTCAATGGGTTCGTATTTGCGGACGGTGATCACGTCGGTGATTCGTGAAGACACTCCCCACAACGAGTCGCGGCTGTTTTGGTGTGGGGTGACGATGCAAGTAAGGCTTTCTTTTAATATTTTTTCCGGTTTGGTAGTTTTTTACTTTATTTTTTTAATTTTTATTAAATTACTCGAATATTTAGGCACTTTATTTCTTCGGGGGTTTCAATTGCTTAAAATATTTTTTGGATTCTAGATTTAGTTTGTACTTTTACATATATTTTAAGTCATTTTAGCAGAATATTTTTTAATTTCATTTTTTGAGAGGTTTAAACATTTAACTGCAAGAAAATTATTTATTTTTTTGATTTTATGCTTTTTTTTCTTTTTTTTACACCTTCGAAAATCTTGCAGGTTGGCTCATTCCTCGGCGCTTGTGTTATGTTTCCACTCGTCAATGTGGTCAACATTTTTGAGCCAGCACAAATTTGTTAACATAATTTTACTTTTTTTTATTTTTTTGGCTAGAAATGTACAAAAAAATTTTTATTGCAATATCAGAAAAATACATATATTCCATTTTTTTCTAAATTTTTCATTTTGTTTACAAAAAATTATGTACAAAAAAGATATGTACAAAAAAAATTTATACAAATTTTTATTAGAATACATATGTTCATTGAGATATGCGCAAATTTTATGGTGCTTTCCGTTTTTTAGGATTTTTTTTATTATTTTAGAATTTGAATTTTTTGTTTATAAAATCTCAATTTTTCTACAAATTATGATTAAGCTCTAGAAATTGTTTTTATTATATTTTTTATACATATATCGTCTTTTTTAGAACATATACCGTCTTTTTCTAACCATTTACCGTCTTTTTTAAACATATACATATATATTTCTGTCTTGTCAAATTGGCGGGTGAACGGCGAGCGATTGTGATTGTTTTTGTGTATGATGTAATAATAATAATAATAATTGTGATTCAAAGAGATATAAACATACATATGTGCAATTTATGTATTTCTTCCACATTGAACAAATTTTTAAATAATAAAAATTTCAAAAGTGCTATGAAATTATATATAAAAATGAAGTACATACAGAAGTTTTTTTTCATTTTTATAAAATATTTTTACTGAAAAGTTAATAAACCATTTTTGTTGGTCAAAGATTTTTTTTAATTTTTTTACGCCGAATTCCTTCTCGATCAACGAACACTGACAAAGATAATATACATGCATTGATTTTTGTGTGAGGAATTTTTCCAATTGTTTGTTTAAAATATTTCGGCGCTTTTGTGGTTTTTTAGCAGTGAAAAGAATAATTCAATATTAATTTTTAAGTGCAATATCGAATTCTTACGGTTTATTTGAATTACCCCCGATGCTACCAAGACGGTAATTGGAGGATCGTTGGCCTTTATTACTTATTTTCTCACATTGTTAGATGTTAAAACACTCCTAAAACATCCTCTGACCATTTCTGTTCTCTACGGGTTATTTTGTTGTGGACAGATACGTCGGGAAGCATGCGCGTCGCTTTGCACGTGGCGGCCGCGCTCTTCGGCTCGACCTCGTGGCTGTGCGTGAACGCGGTGTGGATGGAGCTAGCGCTGGTGACGAACGTACTCCCGGAAAAATACGCTCTTCCCTCCTACTTCGACGTCATTATTCAGGTACTGGGGAAGATTTTGTATATATGAATTTTGTTGTATATACATATCTTTTTTTCTGAGCGTATTCTTGTACCGGAAAACAGGAAACAGTAAGTACATATAGTGAATAAAATTGGTAAATAAGTTTAAAATCTGGAAATGAAGTTGAAGAAGGATTTGTGGAAACGTAAGGTAAAAAATATTCTTAACACGAAACAATTTCAGATATCTTGCGCGCTGGTGCTTGTAATCGCGCTGGTGGCGCATAAATTCTCGTCCCTATGCCATTTATCGCACAAAGTGCTTCTCGTGCTCATCGTCGGCTGTCTCGCGCAATTTGCGCTGGCCTTCCTCTGGCAAAAGACGGCGACAATTTTCGGCGCGGAACGCTCAATGGGCATATTCCTGCTTTTGTTTTGTGTGGCGGCGATGAACGCCTCGTCTAATATTCTCTTTCTGCCGTATATGGCCACGTTTCACGCAACTTGCCTGACCGCCTATTTCGTCGGAATGGGACTGAGCGCGTTGGTACCGAGCCTAATTTCACTGGTTCAAGGTTTATTTCGAATTTTTTGTTAATGTTTTTGGCCGAAAAATTCTTATATTGAATGCACAAAATTAATTTCCGCGATTTATTGAAATTTTTTTTCGAACTTTTCGACCTCTGACTTGCCACGAATTTCGATGTTTAGGTACACAACGCTACGAATGTATGACGAACGGCACGTCGACGTTCCCCGTTTTTGAAGAGGCTCGTTTTTCCGTCGATGTCTACCAATTGATCATTTTCGGCTGGATGTGCATGGGCACGTCGGCTTTTGTCTTGCTGAACTGGTGTCCCGCGCTGCTGTCGAATGTTTCGGAAAGACGCAATAAAATTTCGCAGAGTTCCAGTAATTCAATTTCGTCGATTAGCGGCAATTATCGCCTACAACAAGCGGGGTTGGTTTTCTAAATTCTGAAAATAAATTTTAAAAATTATTTTTGGCTTATTTTGTTGCTGTTCACGAGGAATTCAATAAAAATTAAGAATTCGATTCAATTTTTCTTTTTTCTATTTAAAAACAGAGTTTTCCCATTTGAAACGAAAAGAAATATTCATGTGAATGTGTTCTTTCTCCCTCTCCCGGTCATTCGTCCGCTACTGGCAGTGGCTCTTTAGCTTAGCAAAATTTATTTTTCTAGCTCGATAGATGAAGCGCCAACGACAAAAACTTCGTGTCGGTATTGGATTCTGTTGTCGTGTCTGGTGATCGTTTCGGCCGAGATGAATAGCATTGTTATGAGCATACAAATCTATTCTGCTCTCTCATATTCCATGTTAAGTTTCTTTTCAATTTTTGCTTGACACCATTTTTCTATCAAATAAATAAGAAATATTTGAGGTTGACCTCTTACCATATTTTATTTTAGATGGTCTACCACTTGGCGCTGACGCTTTCGAGCGCCGCTCAGTCCGTCTGGTGCCTTTTGCCGTTGTGGGTGAAGCCGACCTCACTGTTCACGATCACGTCGCTGACCGCGCTCACTACGGCCATCTGCGCGTATATTGTCGTGTTAGCGCTGAAGAGCCCCACGCCGCCCTTCAAGGACACGCAATTCGGCGGCGCGCTTTCCGTAAATTTTTTCTTCTTTTTTGTGATGTTAGAACGATTGTTCTGTTTGTGGAAAGTTGAATTTTGAATGAATGCAAAGGGTTCCTATTTTTCTTCTACGCTTTAGGTGATTGCGTCGGTGGCGTCTTTCTCGTTGAACTCCTACCTTCGGACACTGATCACCACCGTCATTCGGGAGGATTTGACGTCCGAAGAAGTGTCGAGCGGCCGTCGTCCAGATTATCAGGAGGCCGTCGCTGAACGCCGGCTGTTTTGGTGTGGAGCGTTTATGCAGGTCTGTTTGTCATTTTGAAGTTCTCATTCAGGTATTGTCAAACTCTCATCCAGATACTGTGAAAAAAATTAAAAGATTACGAGGGAACTGTCCGAATTTTTTTGCTTCATTTTGATTAATTTGACATTAATTTTTGTGGACCCTATAGTATTTTGTGAAGATTTTTTCACCGTTTATATTATGTACAATTATCTAAAAATTACTTATATCGACACGCTACTGGTCCAAAACATTTTATGCGACATACGTGATTCGAGTCAAACATAGATTTCTTTGTGGGATACTCATATGCATTTGAAATTTTGCGATTTTCAGCTTGGATCGTTGATCGGCTCGCTGATAATGTTTCCATTGGTGAACGTTGTGCAACTCTTTACGATACCGTCATTTTGTTGAGTGGAAGTTGAAAAAACTTTTTGAGGAATTGTTAGAAATTTTACGAGGTAAATTTTTTTCTCTCAGCGATGTCTTGTTATCATATTTTTATGCTACGATTTTTTTTCGTTTTTGGTCTTTAATCGGCTTTTAGAGTTAGACATTAAAAAATCAAAAATTTTTTTTCTTTCCTAATTCCTCATTCCAATTATTATAAAAACTGAAATTTTTGGAGGAATTAAAGGGAAATGAGAATTATAAAAAATCTCAAGATTCCATCCGTTCCCGTAATAAAAAAAAACCTTTTCAAGTCGCTTTTAAATTTAATTTCAATATTGTTTTATTTGTTACGAATGATAAAAAAAATAACAATGGAATGAAAAATGAAATTAAGGCAAATTTGTGAAAATTTTGAAATTTGCTACCGTTGAGACTCCTTTGAACGAAATAATCGCTCTAAACTGTCCACTGTTAAATATCCTTGATTATTCACGTCCAATTCCTAAAAAGTATTTTAAATTTTTATGATTTATTTTTCAACAAACTTCGACATTTCTGTATTGATTTTTAAGGACAAAAATTGGTAGGTCCCCTGCCAGTGGGGTGACCCAGAAATTTTGAATTGTTCATATTTCTGTGTACAAAAATCGGAGGTCAGAGTTATACTGTTTACTGTACGCTTTGGATGGGTTAAATCATTAAAAAATGATCTGCTCTCTCCCAAACGTTGCAATAAATCATTCTGGGTCCAAAAATGCAAGCAGCTAACAAAAAACAATAAAAAAAGTAATTTGGCGATTGCCCAATTTCTGGGTGAATTATTTACCCGAAAAACGGCGAATGCCCGATTTCGGATGTCGATTAGCGTCGACTTCTCCACAACGTATACGGTTCGCATGGGCGGTGGCGTATTTTCCTGGGACTGTGACGCGTGTTGTGGGAAGGTGGGCGAGGGACTTCGAGACCTGAATTCGGCCTGTTTTCGCCGGCTGATATTTCGACCGACCAGCAAAAAAATCGACTTTACGAAATCGCTGAATTCCTGAAAAGTGGCCAGAATTTTATTGGATAGCAACAAAGAAAATTTCACATGGAATTTCAGCTGTTAAAAGTGAAAATTAAAGGAATTAAATTATACAATTCCCGGGGGGGGTGGTAAATAGAATACACGCTGACTGAGCCACTATATATATATATATATATATATATATATATATATATATATATGATCTTATTCTACCGGAAATAATTTATAGAAATTAAAAAAACTATAACGAAATAAAAGAATACCTCCAAAGTCACTTGGCCGGCGATGGTGCTCGCGCTTCGATTATTCGCGTTGATTAGCCGCATTGTCCATTCGGCGTTCTTGCGCGTGTCCTCGTCGCAAAAAGTCGCTAAGCTCACCATCAAGTCCTGAAAGAGATTAAACGTTCACAGACAGGGAATTTCTCCCGATTGTTTCTGGTTTTTGATCACAAATAAAAATTTAATTTCACTTTATCGAGGAAGGAATGCCGAGATATTCTGGTACTGTTGCGAGTTTTGCTTTCAAATACAACCTTTCGACTCTCAAATATCGAGAAAGAAATGCCAGATATTCTAGTACTAAACTCATATTTTATGTACTTGCTTACGCCGCTTAATTACAAACAAATGAAAAATTCAAGTACGGCAAACAAAATTCACACCTTGAACGTCAGCTGGTCGGCGTACGGGGATGACGTGCACAGTGCATAAAACATTCGCTCCAGGTAAGCGTCACTAATTCGGTCCGGCACGTACGCGCCCATCAGCCGCTTAAACTCGTGGAGCTTCATGCGACCAGCCGGGCACTCCTGCAGATTTAGGCAAAAATATATACATTTCCTTCATAATACTAATCTATAACTCATAAAACATTAAAAAACGCCAATTTTTCCCAAGCCAATTTCGATAAGTAAATTTCATTAAAAACTGAAATTACATTCTTGAATTTGGCGTACATGTACTTGAGCCACTTGTCGGAGAAGCGTTCGTGAGTGGCCTCGCGAAGGCTCTCGATACTTGGCGGGCGTTCGGCCGGCTCAAATTTCAACTCACTGAGACTGTTCACATCAGTCTCTGAAAAACGTGTTGGTTAGCAACAATTTAACAAAAATATGGATGAAAAATCTTTTAATATTCGATTTTCAGGCCCAATACTTTTTTACAAATCGAGATTTGATGTATCATCTTATAGGTTTAGTTTTATCATTATTTTATTCTTAAGTAATGTGGCAATAATTTGAGGATCGTTTTTACAACGGCAACGAAGCGTTAAATCCTTTTTTGCCCGCAGTTATTTTTACCTGCAATACTGGTGGCAAAAAATTCTTGACTAATGGAGTTCTGCAGGCGCGCCAATACGGCCGCACTCCTGCGCGTCGCGTGGAGATTTCTCTCAGCGCCGACGCCGCCAAACGACCCCTGCGAGACATGCGCCGGCGATCCCACCACTGGTAGGCGACCGGTGGAGCCCAGCGAGAATCGCCCCGGCGAGCGCGGCGGCGATATCACGCAAATGCGATCGTTCAACAAAACTTTCGGCGGCGATATGGCCGAATTTTGACGCGTATTTTGTTTGACAGTGCCGTACTCTTCGCTAACGGTAGCGCTGTTCGAGCGCGCGTTATTGAATTTCATCTGCGAAACTTTTGGCTACGAAACTTTTAGCAGCTGCTGTATCAACAAAGTGCAGGATGGCTAAAGACGTTAGAATCAGTGGCAAGCCAAAATGTATATATATATATATATATATATATATATATATATACGTGTATGTTGAGGTAAGAAATATGAATTTTCGGAAATGGCAGGAAATAAAAAATCAAATGAAAAAAGCGGGTAAAAACGGCGGCTAATTCAATAAAAAGTGCGAAAATATTATAAAATTGAAAAATGTCGTAAGAAAATGTGGTAAATGTTTTTCACAAGTAAATTTTGTGTAAACGCTAATTTATTGAATAAACTTCGAAAAGTAATCAAATTTTTAACTAGTGTTTTTAAAAATCGACAATTTTTAAAAACGAGCAAAATGGAATGTAAAAAATTAAGCTTAAAAATAATAATAAAAAGTGTAAAAGATGGAAAAATTCGTTTTATGAACTAAAAATAAAATTTTTATGGATGAAAAATAATGCTGAAACAAGAATTTTCAAAAATTATAATAAATAAGTAATAAGTGTAAGAAAGGAAATAAATAGCGTAAAAATTAGCTATTCATGGAGAATTATTGAGACAAACAATGAATGTTCATTTTTTCGAAAAAAATGTAGTACAATCTTGTATCGTGTTAAAATCTTGCTTTAAAATTAAACACAAAAAAATTCTTTGACGTCATCTAAGAGAGGTAGGGCCATAGATGGTAGATTTGGTGAGGGGAAATCTGCAGAATCAAAAAAAAATTTAGAACTGAAAAGTGCAAATTGCAAATGTGACGCAAATTTGTTTGGAATTGTCACTTAAAAATTGACAATTGTCACTTGAAAAATTGACACAAATGTTTCAAAGGAATGGCTATTGGATTTTCGTTCGAATTCTCTCTCCATGCAGTGAGAGTATTTAATTTAGCAGCTTCAAAAAAGCTGTTAAAGTTCGTTGCGTCAAAAGTTGCTATGTATATGAACATAAAACAATCAAAAAGCTAACATTTTCAAGTAAAAATGTGGGAAACTCTCTTTCAAACAATCAACTCTCTCGTCTCCCAGAACAAAAAATGATTATACGGAAAATTCAAAAATGAAAATTTCATGAAAAAATGTGTTTCTCATAGAATAAAAATATAATAGAAAAAAAAGCAAATCGAAACAAAAAATGTTAATTTTATTTATTCGAAAAGTTGAGCAAAAATATGTTTTTCGTAGTATTTTGTGACATATATAAATGAAAAATTTAGTTTTTTTAAATATATATATGAAAAATTAAAAAGAAAAGAAAAAATGTTAAATTTCATTTCATCAAAAAGTTAAGAAAGCGGTGAAATACAGCCAAAATATTTATAGACAATGTCTTTGTTAGTCACTCACTCAACCACCCCCCCCCCCGAATGAAAAATCCCCTCAAGAAATTTTCATGTGAAATTTGAGAAAATTTGAATTTAAAAAGCAAAATAAAAATTGGAAAATAACAAAAAAATGTGAGAGATTCAATGCATTTATTCTCACCGGAAAGCACACTTTAAGATAGGAAACGAAGCCAAAGACGAAAAGGAAGAAAGCTTAACCAAAATTTTTTTTATACTGCCGTAAATGAAAAATAACAATAAATATTCCTTAAAAAAGAAAAACTTTCCCTCCGAAACTCGGAGGAGTGAGGGCCAATTCGAAGACGTTAACAAAAAAATTTTTCATCACTTTGCTTTTTCATTTTCTTTCATTTTTTATTTTATAAAAAAACTTTTCGCAGAAAAATGTATTAAAAATTTTTCATAGAAAAATGTATTAAAAATGAAAAAAATTACAAATAAAGATATTTTATTAACATTTCTGCGCGTTTGGCATTTATTAATTAAGTTTAGCTTTTGAATTTTTGCGCGTCGCAAATTTTCTTATGAAATTGCCTTAAACCTAGCCGAGTGTAAAAACGATGATTTTTTGCGATTTTTCAATTTTAACAACTTTTCAAAACTTTTGCCACATTTGTGTAAAAACAATTACATTTAAAAAATTTTATGACGAGGAACTCGCAGTAATGTATTTAGGGCGGAAAACACCGCTTGTAATTTTTGGAATTTTTAAAGATAAAAAAATTTGGATTGTGCCTCCTTCACTTGCAAAATTGTTCGCTGTACCGCCCACAACGCGGAGAAGGCCATGGGGATGGAGAAAAATATGGTCATAGACAAAATAAAATCTGGGTGAAAGTTCTCCTCTCTCCCACCGATGGCCACTGCCCCTCACTGAGGGGCCCAGTTAGCTTCAAAATCGTTCACTTACGTTCCACTTTGAAGCACATGTTGAATTGGATGGATCGGAGCGTCCAATAGATTTGATGAATCATTTCGTCCGCGAGCTTGCAATTCTTGAAAATGGTAGGTGGATTAGCGAATTGACGTCGCATTGCTCGGTGTACCTAAAATTTTTTTTGTCTTGTTTTTCGACTTACCTAAGCGCACATCGTATTAATCATTTCGTAAGGGAGGAGGACAGAAACCCCCCAAAAAAAGAATAAGATCATCGACCTGGTCTGGTCAAAATGCACTAACTTTCTCTTTCTGAACTAGACTTTTTTAATAAAAATACAGCTTTTCACTGAAGGGAACTGAATTGAATGCCTCAACCCAGTCTTTTCCTTAAAAAATTGATTTTGAACAAAACTGAAATTTTTGAATTAAAATTCTTTTCGATCAAGAAAATTTCAGTCCATAAAGTGTATTTCTTAAAACATACAATGGAAATTTACAGTTTCCCAATCGTTGGTTCGAATGTCGGAAAAAAGTTTTTGTTAGCAAAAAATAAAAAAATAGTTTTGCAGCAAAATTTTTTGATTTTTTTTCGAAAATAATTTTAAAATATTTTTCGGAAATTTAAATGTGATTCCTAGTCAGTCCATAAAATATTCGCAAACATTTCAAAATTTCAAAAACGATGCAGGTTGCAAGTCAATTCTCCCAAAATAATTTAAAAACCATTTAGGTCAAACAACTGAGAAAATATGTAAAAAATTAGTTTGGGATGAAAAAAAGTGGTGATGCTGATAAATATGAAAAAAATTACGTCCGATAGTATATGCTAAAATAATCTTTTCACAAATTTTGGCATTTTGTTTTTGAATTTTTAGTGACAATTTGCAACCTTTTTTTATTTTTCGGCAAATTTATTTAAATTTGCAAATTTAACTTCCGAAATTCATTCAAAACAAAATGCCAAACATTCTGCTTAGAACGTTTTTGCTCAAATATCGACCCATTACGCGTGTAAAAAAATAAAAATTCCGACTATATACAACACTGGAGTGGTGAGACTAAACTCCGCTTATACCGCAAAAAATTTACGTCCGACGACCGCCGATCCGGTACCATGTCCTTGAGGAAGGGCGACGTCGCGCCATGCCGCTCCTTCATCCCACCAAACATCTCGTCCTCAAATACGAATAATCCTCCTAAAAATATTTGAATATTTAAAAAATCATTGCCTTATCTTTCTACTTTCACTACTATTATTGACGGCCCTTAAAAACAAAAAAAAACGGCGAAAATTGAATGAAAAATTTAATTCACTTTTATTGTCCGCCAAACACTTCAAACAAAAAAAAACTCTCAAATTCGAGCACGCTATTAGCGTGACGTTAGCCGGGGGAAAGTGTCTCGGAAATATATGTAATCTAGCAAATATGAGTAGTTTAAACAATGAGGGAAAAATTACAATAAAAAAGTTTTCCGTCAAGTCCGTCTATCTCTCAATTCATTCATTCAGCAGCGGCGTAATCCGCTCGCGACCTGTGAAGTCTAAACACGAAAGTCTAAAGAAAAAGTCTTTCTCTCGATACGAAAGCGCTTCTAGGACAAAAATAGGCTATAATGGCAAAATAAACAAAAAGGTAATTCCATTTTCTAATCTCCCTCCCTCCCTTCTCTCTTCCGCTCATCAATCACACCCACTTCGACGTTCTCCAACCCGAAAACTTTTTTTTATTAAATTTAAAGCCAAGAAATCTTTAATGAAAACTTTTACGCCGAATAAATCAAAATAAGTATGTATTTGTTTTTATACGTTCGAATAAAAAACCAATTAAGGCAGTTTTATACAGGAAATTAAATTTTTTTGAAAACATTAATTAAAATTCGAAAACACTTCAAAAATGATTAATTCGGATTAAATTGTTAAAAAGTTCCATTTTTTAATATTCGAAAATGATAAAAAGAAACAAAGTAAAAATGTTTGGTTCACTCACTCACACGCAAAACAAAAAGCTATTTTAAGTAATTTTTGTTGAAATAAACTTTTGCGTACGAAGTCTTTGACAGAAGTGAAAAATGGCATTTACTTTTCACTTTATTTGAAAAATTAGCCTTCTAACCTGCTTTATTCGCATTTTGCGGCGAAAAAATGGCAAAAAAGACGAGCAATTTTCTCACGACAACAAAAAACAAACAAACAACAAGCAACAACAACAACAGCGACAAACACCAGAAAAACACTCAAAACAACATATTAAAAAATAAGTTCCATACGTTCGAGTTAATTAGGTAAACTTTTTTGTTTTTACATTGGCGTATTTAGGAATGGGGAATGTGCAACTAAACATTTTTGGAAATCCAAAAATTCCTATTTTTACCTCCGATTTACTTAAAAAATCTTTTCTCAATGGAGGACATGACCCCTCCTTGAATAAGAATAAACTAAAAAATCGTTCTCACACACATCGGTTACAATGGAATTATCACGCTTGCGCTCGGTTTTCTGGATGGAAAGCGTTGAGGGCAAATCAGTTATGAACGTAAAAGAGTACCCTTTGTGGGGTAATTGGCGAATGTGGGACCACGACCGTTTTACACATAACATATGTCATTCGTATGGTAATGATGCGCAGCTTCCAGATATCCAATAAAAATTTTTCGGAAACGCAAAACATGTTCATTTTCCAACAAGCAAAGGTCAGAAATCCACAGGGTAGTGTGATCTTTAAAAAAATACCAAAAATTTAATTTTTTCCCAAAATAGCTGAAACACCAATGATGATGTATTTTTAAGGCCACAAAATACATTTCCGTAGTATTTTTATCGATTTTTACGGATTTCAAACGGTTTGAAGAAAAAATAATTTTTATGATATTTTCTTAAAATCGCACTACCGATTTCTGACCTTTGCATGTTGGAAAATCAACATGTTTTGCGTTTCCGAAAAATTTTTTTTTGAATATCTGGAATCTGTGCATCATCAGCATTCGAATGACATATGAAATGTGCAAAAAGGTTGTGGTCCCACATTCGCCAATTTAGCCCCTTTTGTCGGTGTTCAACGTCACAAATTCTTGTAAAACCGAAAATAGCGCGATAAAAAAGGGAATTTCCAATTTTTGGCTCTCGTGTCGAACCATGCTGAAACGTGACGTAACATATTTATTGTGCGTGTGCGATACTGCGTTGAACGTGACTTATAATGGCGTCCAAGAAGCAGTGATTCCATTTTCCAATTTTCTGCCAGGCGCCTGAAAAAAAATCAATGAAATCAAAAAATTGACTTTTCAAATAAATTTTCATTTTGAATGTTTTGGCATTTTGTCATAATTTTCGACTTGCAAGATTTTTTGGAGTTTATATTTTTGGCCTGGCCGGCCCCCCAAGTCGGTGGCATCTGCCCGTCTCCCCACGAATATTAAAAATGGGACGGATGTTTGAGCAAAAATAGTGCACATGTCCATTCTTTTTTTTTTGACTGTCTAGACAGTCAGTCAAAAAAAGACGTCTCTTATCCATTTCTAATTAATAACGTACTATCAAATGCCGTTCTCGCCATTTTTGTTTTGACGAGACGTAGGATTTCACGAATTTGTACACGTTAGTGGGAATTCCACGATTCCCTTTCCAAAAAAGTACGTTCTTTGGCAAAAATAGCTGATACTAAATTTTTACTTTCAACATAATTCTTTGCGATTTTTGTTATGTTGAACGCCATTTGGTCGTGTTTTACGAGAGAAGACAAAAGCGGCAATGATGAAGTGCCGTTCGAGAGTGTTACCGACGACGAGGACGATGAGGAACTGGGGGAGGGCGAGCGTGGTTTTGAGGAGAGGGCGGCGGCCGGCCTCGAAACCAACGGCGCGGCGGCCAACGGACAAACGGCCAGCGAAACGACGACCAATTCTCTGCCGTCGACGGATACTTTGGCGTCGGCGGCGACGTTGGAGCAGGATCTAAACGAATTGCGCGTGGAGGAGTCCGTTCCGCTAAACAAGAATTTGAGCGTCGAGGAAGCGGCGGAATGGCTCAAATGGCAGAGTGTGTATGTATAAATTCAATATTTTTCAATTGTGTTGTTTGAGAGATTTTTCTTTCTAATACTTTTTTGGTAGACTTCTAAAATATTTTTTATATAACATTTATTTTTATTTTGGTGCCCAATTAATCGAATTAAAAAGTTTTCACAACATTTCTGACTTCTGAAATGTTTTGGTACCTTTTTGGAATTGTTCTTTTATATAATTATTTTCTACGATGTCATTTAGCATTATGGAGCGTTGCTATCGCGCGAAATGGTTTCCATCAAAGTCCCTGAATCGGATCGTGGCGCCGTTCGCCCTCTCGATGACGGCCGTTATGCTTCAAAGAATTAGTAGTCAGGCTTCTTTAAGATATTTGGAGAGATTCACAAAACTCCACACCTTCGACAAACAACGTCTTTTAAAAGGTTTTTCTTCAATGATTACGTTTTCGGAAAGCTCGTGTTTTTTTTCCATTTTTATTCATTTTTATATGCTGAAAATTGATCCAGAAGTGGTTTTTATTCCATATTTAAAGCCGAAAATATATAAAATAAATTTTTTGAAAAATTCTTTAAATTTTTGACGGCTTTGGGTCCGCCCTTGATTAGCCGAGCTCGTTGATTTTCTGCTATATATAGTAAAAAAATTTAATCTTCTCCCATCGAATGCTTTCGACCATTTTCCAGTGAAAGCCGAGTCTGGATGGTCAGCAAAAAAAATTAATTGCTAAATTATTAACAAACTTTTAGGCTTCAACGTCGTCACGAATTTGTGCAAGGAGGTGAGCCAATTGTCGAAGAAGGTCGAGCGAACCGACGAATACGAAATCGAGACCAGCGAAATAGAGAAATTGGCGTCTTTGAAGTACGACGTTGGCGCGTGCTTTACCTACCGAGTTTTGTTCTCGTCGGAAGCGAAGGTGGCCGACGATTTTCTACTTTTTCTCAAGAACGTCTGCAACCAAGAAGTGGGTGATTTTGCGAGGTTTATTTACTATTTTCAGCTAAATTTTGCGCTGATTACAAGATGAAAGTTGGGAAGATTGTTTGGATATATTTGTTTTTTATTGTTTTTTGATGAAAATTTTGCAAATAACTTTGTTTGGTAAAGATTTGATAATTCTGAAATGTTTAGTAAAAATATATTATTATTCAGTAATCAAAGAAATGCTAGGAAATTTATATCATTTATGTATATATTTTAAATAATATATTTCTCGGTTGTGTGCAGTAGTGTCGTCCGGAATTTTCTATGGGGGAATTCGAGTAAACAAAAAAATTCTTAAGGGGGAATCGCCAAACTTTCAATTTTTTACTAGAGAAGACAAATAAAAATTCAAGAGGAATTTCCTTTCTTCTCCACCCCTGACAATGCCACTGGTTGTGTGTGATAGTCATTATTTTGCATAGTTTTCAGCCAAAACGGCTGGATTTTACGTCTCCCAAGCGCTCCTCCAAGCACATTCTCCGCGATTTGTCGATAGCAGCCGCCGCGGATTTGCACACGGAGTTTGTGAGGGCGCGACGAATTCGCCACGACATTCCGGCCACCGACAAGACCACGCCCATTCCCAAGCTGTGCGCCAGCGACCCGGATCAGCTGTTCGCGATGGCCGGCACGCGAATTCGTGCCTATTGGGAGGCGAGAAAGGTGGTTTTGTATTTTGAAAAATTTATATGAAACATTTTCGAGGATTAACTAGATATGTTGAATTGAACTAAAAACTGCATAATGTTTTGGGAATTTTCTGTAATTAAAGAGCATTAACTTGTAATAGGTAACTTTTTTTATTATTGTAGACATACGCATATCGCATCAACAAGTTCATGCTAACGTACGGCGTTCAGCAAGAACATTTCTTCTTCGGTCTACACATTCCCACTCGAACAATTACGTATACGACGTTTGAGGTGTGTTTTTGATTTTTTTTAAATGGTGTACTATATAAGTTTTATGCAAAAACATATTCCACGGGGAATTCGAATTTAATAATGTTTTTTGCTGATTTTTATTTTTGTGCAGTTTTTGGTTTTTTGTGGGGTATAGCGATCCCCCAACCTGTGTGCAATTGGGGGTGGGGTATAGCTACCCTCCCCACGTGTTGACGTTGGCTGGGGACTAGGAGAACACATGTTTATGGGTCGGAAAGTATTATTTTTTTCTTCCCGATACTTTTATTAGGAGGCGTCGGTGTCAATGTTGACGCGATTTAATTATTATTTTTTATATAATTTTTTCTTCTAAATGGTTTTAGGCGTATTCCTTTCCGCTAACACTAGCGAAGAACATTTCCAGCGACATGGTTGAGTCATCACTTCGCTTCAAGCTGGTTTTGATTAAGCCAAATTGTGTGGGATCACTGTCGGATTTGATGCGAGATGTTACGGCGAACGTGTTCGTCGACTTATTGACGAGAATACCGAAAGAGGAGGTATTTTTAATGAATTAATGAAAAAAATCTTTAAACAAATGTCAAACATTATTTTGATGTTTTTTATGCTTTTTAAGGAATAACTTTTTATTGGTAAAATTTTGACCTGTTACTCTTTTAAATATTTTCAGTATTTCATAATTTGCTGACGATTTGTGTTTAGATGCAGTACATGGATGTGCTCCTTCCGTACATTGAACTATCGAGTGTTTCGGACATGTAATTTTTTATATTAGGGCTAGAATAATTTAATTTTTAAAGATTTTTTGTGAGGTGCACGAAGTCTTTTATAAGATTTGTAGGTTTTTACCGTTGGATTTGTGTGCGACGTGGAAGTCGAAACGATTAAAGAATTTCTCCAAAGTAACCGACGCAAAAACCGGACGTGTGCCGAGATTGGACAAGCTTTTTCATTGTGGTTCCTTTCGCATGGACGAAAAAGGAATATCGCCCGCGAAAAATTTGGTAATTGTTTAAAAATCAGTTTGGTCGTTTTTTAGTGCAATTATTAAGCAATTTTGTTAATGGAACTCTGTATTACGAACGCTGACGTTTTTATGGTTTTGGAATGGGGGGGGGGCAACTAAAAAAAAGTTAATTAATATTCAAAGTAGTTTTTTTCAATTTTTTCAAAAAATTTTCTTGATTATTTTTTCCAGAACAACGATCTACCGCTCGTTCCCGATTATTCGGAAGAAGCGGCGTTCGCCGACCCGCATCAAAAGTTCGCGATTCGCTTCGACACGCCGTTCATGTTCGTGCTGGTGGAGGAGTCGACGCAGACGCCCGTGCTGAGCGGCGCATACGGCGGCACGCCCGCCTTGCCGCTCAACCGCATGAAGGTGCTGAAGCCGTCGCACGCCGTGCGCATTCTGAATCGAATGAAGCGCAGGAACGCGTGCTGTAGGTTTTGTTGTTGCGCGTGTTGTAAGTGTTAGTGTGGATTGAGAGTTGTTTTCCCCCTCTTCGATTAATAAGGCAATTACTATCTAATTTATTATAATTTAGTTCACGCAAGCGGAGAGTGACTGAAAAATTCTGACATTTTTTTTATTCTAGTTTACCTCAACTAGAGTCCTTTTGTATGAAAAATTGACCGACTAAGTCCAAATTTTTTTTTAATTTTTATTTTGGTTACTATTTTGTTATTGATTTATGGCAAAAAAAAATCCAAGGTTTGCCTTAACGTAATCTAAATTTTTCTTTTTCTTTTTTTGTTTTTTAATAGAAAAAAGAGACTGGGTTTTTAGAGTTTTTCTATTTTTGAAAACGGAGTTTTTAGTTTAAAATATTTAGAAGACCACAAATTAAATTTAAAAAACAAAATTTTTAAGCTTAGAAGAACACGCTATAAAGTTGGTATTGACAAAAGTTTATCTTTAAATAATTAGAATGGATTAATGGTGTTGTGAGAAATGTTGGCTTGCTTTATTGGGAATCGCGATGTTTGTTTGTGTATGTACATTTATATGCGTTTACTAATATGTAACTTCAATTATGTCTGAATATAAAATGATTCATCCACACAACGGTTTAGCTAACTGCTTTTCGACGAACAAGCTAAACCAGGAAGAATATATTTTCAGAATATTCAAATTGTTTTTGAAAATTTTTACAACTTTCGTACAAACTAAGTTTTGTCAAACTTAGTTTTACAAGCAAATTCTTCGAATTGTTGCGTCAAATTTTCATTTTTTGCATTAATTATAGATTTTTTAGATGGGTAATACTAGAAAGTGGCTACCAAATAATAGCATTTAGTTATGTTTATTTTTCTATTGAATATCTCTTAGCGACTTTTCAAATTTTTACAGGAATTTTTTTCTTCTTTTTTGCGTAATAGAAATTCATTTTCTTTAATGGCTCAAATCGCCTTACGGAAATTCTTTCTTTGCCGAGAATGTACCACCACCATATTTTTAAGCATTAAAAAAATTTAGTGCTCGCATAGAGCTGATTATGATTTTAAGAAGCTAACAAATTGTGTTTTTTGTGAATGCTTTGTTGAACAAAAGTCTTTACAATTAGTTATTTTAAATTTTTTTGCGATAATTTTTGCAACTTTTCCATGAGACCTTTTGCTAGCTATTGCACAGCGCTGTCGATCGCCGGAATTGTGCTGAATGTATTCTTTCTTGTGGTTTCTCGTCTCAAGCGCGTTGAAGGATTTCAAGTAAGTGGATCAAATATAAATGATTTGTATAATTTAAAAATTATAAACTTTTACAAAGCTTACAAAAACTACATACATAAACTAAAAATCAGATAGGTGTAAAAATAAAATAAGTTTAAGTGACATTGGGAAAAATTTATTTTTGGGATTTTGTATCCTTTTGGAGTTGCAGTAGGTTTGGCCATAATCAAGGGGGGGGACGTGGAACTTAAGAAGAAATTGATGATTGCCCAAAATTTTTCAGTATAAAAACAAAAAAAAATTAAAAAAAAATTTGCGGTTATTTCTGCTGACTAATTTACCAACTTTTGTTTGCTTTGAGGAGGTGCTTGTGTTCATGCGCAACATCGCTGTCGGCTATATTCTAGTGGCGCTGGTGGCTTTGACGGTGGCACCGCAGAGCATTACGATCGGCACGTGCAATGTGCACATTCCCTACGGTCTCTTGGCTCAGGCAGATTCGTCGACGTTGGTGAGTGAATGTCGAGTTTTATCGAGAATTTTCAGATTTATTTTTTTGGGCAAATTTTAGGCTGGAATCTCATCTTTCGGCGTGGGATGCTATTTGTATACGGTACTGTGTTTTTGTGTGATGTTTTTGTACCGATACAACGTCACGTGCAAGACAGCCTCGATGTCGACGCTTTTCGGCCGTAAAAACATTGCGATTTTTTTGAGTGCCGCGGCGCTCTTTTCCATCGTCCAATCGGTTTTGCTCTATTACTCGTTTGTGGACTCAAGCGTAAGTCATTTTTTAAAATCCATTTTTGAACTTTATTATGACTATTTCAAGATGGGATGGTGGGGGGGGGTGTTAAAATTTCTTAAGAACGGTTTAGTTCCCCACACTTGTAGTAGGCTACGATTATGCTGCGCGAC
>SAUE01003049.1:48872-66374 GCA_009724625.1 Deladenus siricidicola
ACACACACACACACACACACACACACACACACACACACACACACACACACACACACACAAAGATGACAAACATTTTGCACACACATGACAATTTTTCAGGAAGAAAATTATTGAAAAAAAATGGAAGAAACTGGCAAAGAGAAAATTTTTAAGAAAATATTGAAAAAGTTTAAAATTGAAAAAATATTTTTTTGTATTTGATCGAGATGGCCAATGTATATGGCGCGCCTGTGGCGGGCATTCAAAAACGCCTGCCGCAGACGCCTGTGTGGGTGTTGTTGGTTTAGCTGCGGTTAACGGAATTTCTGCAAAATTTCGTGCAAAAGAGTTCAAAGAAGAAAAAATTGTGTACAAAATTACTTGCTGATTTACAAATGTCTACGACGGATCTGTGGCAGATTACAAGATTAGCTGCGACAGATTACAAAATTGTCTGCGACAGACCTAAAAGTTATGCGTGACAGATTACAAAATTGTCTGCAATTGCCTGCGACAGAAAAACAAATATCTACGTTAGCTAAACAATTGTTTGCGACAGATAAAGAATTTGTGAATTAAAAATGATGAAGAAAGGGATGTAAATTTTTTTAAATTATTAAAAAAAAAAAAAAAAAAAAAGTTGTCAAATTTGAGGTGGCATTGATTCCGACAAATTTGCAGTTATCTGCGACAGATTGCAAATTACTTGCAACAGATTGCAAATTCTCCCCTACAGATTACATATTCTCTCCTACAAAGAGCAAATTGCCTGCGACAGATTTCAAATTCTTTCCTGGAAAGTGCAAATTGCCTGCAACAGAGATTGCAAACTACCTATCTTCGGCACATTTTCACAAATTTGTTTTTTGCACGAATTTTCGTGTCAAAACACCTTCAATAATTTTTTTGTGTTTGTTTGTTTATTTTTTTCGCATTGTTTTTTCGATCTATTTTTAGGCAATTTTTTGTTCCAAAAAAATCACATTTTCACTGTTGTTGTTGTTATTGTTGTTGTGCTTTTGTTGTTCTTGTTTTTGCGTTATGTCAACATAGTTTTGCGCGCGTGAAATTTCGCGCTCTTCAAACAAACAAGCGCGAAAAAAAGTTTTTATTCTTCCCTCCAAAAAGGTCACAAAAACACATTTTGTTTGATTAACCCTCCCCCCCCCTCCTTGAAAAATGAAAAATGAAGAATGTGAGTCAACTTTTTTTGCGCCCGCCCCCCAAAAATTCCCGAATTTTGTCGCGTTAAAAGTCTCAAAATTTGTTCAAATTTCACTTTTTCACACATTTTGCTTTGAAATTTTTTCAAAAATATTATTCGCGAAAAATGACGAACTTCGCCATCGACGGTCGTTGTCTTGCGGCGATTTGCGCGCTGTTGAGCCTGACTACGGTATCCGCACAAATTGCGGCGGTAAATTTGCATTTTCTTCTTTTTTATTGTATTTTTAAATATGAAAATTGCATTTGACTACAACACTGATGTATGCTATCGTGTGCTACCGTATACATAATGCTACCGTATACTTGGGTATCAGTATGTCGGGGGGGGGGAGGGTAAAAATTTCGGAATTCGGAATCTCTTTCTCTAATTTTCTCCATCTCTATTATACATATCTCACTCACTCTCTCTTTTTCTTTTTCTCTCTTTCTCTCTTTTTCTCTTTTTCTCTCTCTATACATTTGTGTTTTTCTCGCTCCCTTCTCTCGTTCGCCTCCCCGTACTCTATTATTCGCTATTTAGTGGCCGGCCAGCAGTTACTCGCCCGCCTTTGAAAGTTTTGTCGCCGCTGCGTCGGCGCCCGTCGCCGCCGTGCCGTCGGGGCTGGGCGCGCAGGCGCCCTCTATTCCCGTGCCTGGCGCGCCGCTGCCCGCCGCCGTGCCCGCCTACTCGGCGCCCGCGTTCTCCGCGCCCGAATTTCTCGGCAGTCCCGCCTACAGCGCGCTAGCCGCACCGCCGTTCGGACGAAGGCGTTGAATGTTTTGCTGTTAGTAATATAACGACCAAATAACTTACCGTATACTTTTGTGATGCAATATTTCTGTATAAATTTAATGAAATAAATTCATAAAAAACACATTTGTATTACTGTGCGCCAAATTTATACCAAAAATACGGTATCAAAAAAGGCCAGTGGGCGGGGCCGATATTTTTCTTTTTTGGGTGGAGCTTTTTTGGTTGTGCCCCACCCAAAAAAGAAAAATATTAGCCCCGCCCACTGGCTTACTTGGTATGAGTTTAGGCCCCGCCCACTGGCCTTTTTGATACCGCATTTTTGGAATGTTATGAAATGGTATTGTATGTAATGTAAATTGTGTGTACATTGTGTAATGTATTTGTATTTTTAATTGTACGCACATACATATACATACATTCATAAAAAGCCAAAATTTAAAAAATAAAAAATTTATGCAATAAAAAATTCATAAAATATATTAAATGATTCAAAAGTGGTATTGAGGCTTGTTTGAAGCTTCACTGTAGGGTCGTGGTTTCGAGGGAGGGAGGCTTACTGTAGCCCTGGTCCTTGGGCAAAAATCAATTTTATTTCTATTGCAATTTCATTAGAGGGGAGAGGGGGAATGGTGCTGGCCCCCATAGAGAAGCTTCAAACAAATCACAATGCATGCTTCTAGAACAATTTAATACGATTGACTAACAGTGCTACAATATTCATATAACCTAGTTGTTTATCGTAATCTTGTTTTGTCGGTTTACCTGTCTGGCCTGGCTATGTGTTTGTCATTGCTCTCTATTTCTCTCTCAGTCTCACTTTCTTTCTTTCTCTACGTCTCTCTTTCCCTCTTTCTCTCGCCACTCTCTCTCCTCTCTCTACCTCTCTCAATTTCTCTCTCTATTTTTTTTCATTTTCGACAAAAACAGTATTTGTACTATTACTGTTGTCACTCATGTATCACATCAGTTTGCGTTTTCATCATTTTGCCGTGTAGTGCACGCCGCCTTCGCGCTCCAACCGCCGACACGTCAGAAAGTAGAAGGCGGACTTGAGCGCGCTAGCGAACGCGGCGCGCAGCCGTGGATTGGACGAGAAATGGCACAGCGGCAAAACCACGCCCACCAGCAGCAAGTGCACGCAGTTGAGCGCTAGCGCCAGCCATTCGACGCGCCGGTCGACGAAGTTGATGTTGCTGAGCGTGAAGTTGTCGTGCGGCGCGCCGGCCGCCTCGCGCACGCTCGCGTCCATCACCGAGAGGTAGGCGGTCGACGAGGCTGGCGGTGGCGACTGCGACGCGGTCAAAAAGTTGCGGTCGAACGCGCTCTCGGCGGCGGCGGCATCGGCGGTAGTGGTGGTGAGCTCGGAGTCTGAAAGGGAAAGATATTTTGTCAAAAATTATCAATAAAATGATCAAAATGTACCAGTAAAAGTTGCGCCAAAAACGCGCTGGTCGTCGCTTTGGGCGCCGACGAAATTGTGGTAGATTTGCGCCTGGAAGGGTAGCGCGAGGCGAATGAGCGCGTCGAGGAAGAGGAAGAAAGTGTCGCCGAGAATGTTTGTTTGAACGAGGACGCGGTGATTTTCTTTCGACCGAAAACGTAAATTTTATACGTATAGTGTCAGTGAGATTCTCAGTAACAAGATGTCATAAAAAAATTAAAACAAAATTGTTAACACCTAAAAAATATCACTTAAATTTTGTAGTCTCAGTGAGATATTCTCACTCTCAAATGATATAATGTATGTGATATGATATGATATCAAATAGTGTTACATCATTATCATATCATATCATATATATCATATGTATCATGTGATATCAATCATATCATATAACGTATCATATCATATATGATATCTCATATCAAATAATTTCTTTGTCGACGCCGACGTTATATCAATTAGTAAAAAAACGTGATATTTTGATATTTTTTACGTGATCTTTTTTGAGAATGACCAACCTCTTCGACGACATGCCCGCCGACATCACGGACATCGCTGGCACGTCGAGCACGGTGGACTCGCCGCGGAGGCGAGATTCGCGCTCGCGTGCCATCTTCTTGCGCTTGTGCTCTGCGAGACTAAAGCATAAATTGTATTTTGAAATTGCTTTTTGTACGTGTTATTTTGCTTTTGTCTGAGTGGAATGAGAGTCGACTGACATCTGAATTGTTACTATCACNGTAAGCCAAGAGTACTCGTCACCCACAGAGTTGTAACTCGAATCCTTTTCTCTAGTTTCAGTTCATTTTACATTAATTGATGCAAATTTTCTCTAGTTTCAGTCCACGTTGCACTAATAGATGCAAATTGGCTCCAGTTTCAGACCACTTTGCACTAATGGATGCAAATTGGCTCCAAAGTTGGACTGAAACTGGAGTCAATTTTGGCAAAAAAACGCATACGGCGGTCGCGGGCAATTACAAAAAAAGACGAGAATTAAGCGTACCTTTGGCTGAGGCACAGTGCGCGACAATAGAACAGCAGCATGCACAGCGCGCACAGCACCGCCGGCTCGAACGCCAGCACGGTGAGCGGCGAGAAGCGGCCGGCAGCCGACGCGCTGCACTTGTACGAGAAGTACCATAACGTGGCGTTGAATTTGTAGTAGCATTGCAGCAGGACGAGCAGCGCCACCAGCGCTGAAATCAATATATACCATAACAAATTATGTATATGTGATAATGTATGGTATGTTATTGGTGATAGAGGGCAAAGAAAGCCAGCTTTTTACTCTATTGGTCTGTAAAATTTTTCCCCGGTTCGGGTAAAACCGCCTGATTGAAGTCGAAAATGTTCGAGGTCGATATGACATGATTTAATGATATGATATATGTGATATGATATGATATCACATGATATGTTATGATGTGATATATGATATGATAAATGATATGATGTAAAATGATGTGATATATATGATAAATTATAATGATATGACATGATTTCATATATGACATGGCGGGGTAGCAGGAGGGGGGGGGAGAGGCTACTTGGAGTGGGGCCGAGGTATGGCATAATGAAAAATCTAATAGCTAAATGAAAGAGAATTAGGATGGCTAAATGACTCGGAGTTCCCCGATCTCCTAGCATCGAGAACTCACAAGAAAAAGGGGGAGGGGCGAAAAACGATGATCCAGGTTGGGAGGAAATTTGAAAAATTCCAAATTTTCGGAATTCTAACGCTCAAAATGGCCGAAATTCTATCCCGTGATTTTTGAAGCCTTGCCCAGAATTTTTTAAACTTTTATATAAATAAAAACCTCACCCGGGCACATTAGCGCGACTAGCGTTCCGCACAAAATTTTGAAAGTTCGCGTGGCGTTGAGGACGAACGGCCGACAAAATATCCGCAAAAGACTCATCAGGCAGAGGAAGTGGAGGAGGAAAATTGTGCTCACCTACAGTATTCTTTTACGGTTCTTTATATTCCGATATGGTTTTTTGATAAATGACTCTATCGTGTTGAAAAGCTCTGTATTGCTTCTTTTTTTTGGATTACTATAAAGTTTACTATATCCTTGGATTACTATATCATTCATCATAAATGATAATATTATTCATCACCTGTAGTATCACATTGCAGACGCGATAGAAAGCACTGGACTCGAGCCCTAAAAAATCTGTGGTTGTTCGTAACTAATGCCTGTGACTTGAACGCCAGCCAGCCAGGTAGATCCGCAGATTGACCCAAAAATAGATTCAATCGGATGCAATTTGTATCCAATTGAATTTATTTTCGGGTGTAAATGTATTCAAATTGGAATTTGAATTCCATTTTGAATTCACTTTACTTTTGCTTTGCCCAAAGTGGATAGATTTTTAGATCCTCGTGGACTCATGAACTCGAAAAGTATCCAATTTACACACAATACCACCTGTAACTGGCCTCCAGGACAAAAACTTTCTCAGCCTTACAGTAGAACGCGTCGTGCGGCAGAATGGCGTTGAGGATGAGAAGCGCGCCCTCGAAGTTGACGATCACCAGCCCGCAGACGCTCATCAGCAGCGTGGTGAGGAAGCGATTGAGGCCGAGGCTGGCGAAAAAGTGCGAGAAAAGATGTGCGGCCAGCGTGAAGTTGCCGAGCGTGCAGACGACGAAAACGCTGGCGACCATACGCGGCGCGTCACCGACGCGCCCCCAACGCGACGGGTCGTAGCCGGTCGGCCGTGCCGTGTGCGCCGGCGGCCAATGCCGACGATGCTGCCATAGATGCAGGCTGATGTCGTAGGCGTCGAAGTTGTAAACGAATTTTGTGAAGGTCGGCGGTACCGTACTGGTGGACGAGAATTCCATGAGATTCGGAGAAGATTTCTGTAAATCGCATAACTTTTTCACGGTGGGGAATTCGAAGAAAATCTGGCTGTACATATGAGTGATTGCTCAAAATTTTATATTGTAATTACCAAAAATTAAAAAATAACATTTCTCCCCGCCCCGCAGCTGGATATGTCTATGGATATACATACATATGTATACATATAATCCTAATATACGGTACGTACTCTAAAAAATGCGATAGAATCCGTTACAATAGTTATCTCTACGGAATCCGTTATTTCTCTACGACCTACGGAATACGTAACAGCAGCTATCGTCCAGAAATTAGTTTACTTGACACTTAATTACACTTAACGGTGTATTACAGAGGAAAAGTTGGAAATATATATTTATCAATGTCATCTGGAATGGCTCAAAAAATTGGCGTCGTAAAAACAAAAAATCGAAGAAAAATAATAGTGTAAAATTCACTAATGACCAAATTAATTTCATAAACTTTTCCAGTGAGGATAGCATTTAGCGTAAAATTACTTTTTAGGGATTATCTTCTCTTTTACTCATGACTTTCGCCAGCCAGCTAGCATGTCGATTGCTTTCAATTAGTATAACTCATTAATTCAAAAAATATAACGGCCGCGATTTGTGAGGAAGAAAGTCTTCGGAAATTGAGCAATAATTCTTTAACTTATAAACTCAATCTTAAATCCTCAACAAACCAAAAATCAAATCAAAAAACGTGGACGAATGAGTTATCAACCACGTGTGGCTACATACAATCAGCGAGCAGCATTTATTCACATTATTGTGAAAAATGTAGTGTAAAAATTTGCAAAAATGAGAAATTTTCATAAAAATGGCCGATTTTCATTTTCAGCGAAAATCGAAACATCCTTAAGGCCTCGTGATCTCAAAAATGGCAAGGAAAAAGCCTTGAAAATCGAAAATTTCCACACCCTGCTGCATCACGTCTCGTAAAAAAACCGGAAATGGCGAGAAAGAACGAGAACGGAATTAGATAGTGTGTTATTAAATGAGAACGTGCCAGTGTTTCCAATTTTTGGCCAAAGTTAAATTTCGACTTTCCCGCGCTTTTCTGGATTGCCCGAGTATCCCATCAATGTGGGCAATCGATATGTCAGTGAATAGCCCATTAAAAATTGTGTTGATCTGTGTAATCAAAAATTCCCAAAACCCAAAATATATGAGTGCTGTCTGCGATAGAAAAAAGCGCGGGAAAGTCGAAATTTAACTTAGCCAAAATTTGGAAACACTGGAACGTGCAAATCAGAGAAATTTTTCATTGTTGTGGCGATGTGTGGCGGACTGTAAAAGTTTTTGCGAATTCACTGAATTTAATTCAGAAAAAAACTTTAAAAAAGTCGATCGATAAATAGAAAATTAACTTTTTAAATGTAGCCAATTTCACACAGATGCATCTGCAGATGAATGTCGGCGCACAATTTTTTGGTACTTGGATTTTCTCTTGCAAGTCATTTACAGAAGCTAACTCCTTCCAGTAAGTAAGTCGCTTATTTTCTTGTGTGTGTAAATAAATAGTGTGTGTTAAAAAAGTGTCGATTTCCATTACCCGATTTCCATTGGCCGATTTCCCTGTCGCGAAAATGCCTAATAACGCGGTGGGGAACGCCCTACGCGAATTTTTCCATCTTTTTATAAACCCTATTCGCAATTCAGCGATCATGGAGGCCGCAAGCGATCCACCATATGTGCCGCCTCCCGCACCATCTGCTAGCCAGTTGGCGGACGAGGCGCGAAAGACCGGACTCGTGCCCGCGTCGGACACCGACACGAACGCGATCACGTCGAAGCGAAACTCGAAGAGCAAAAGCGGCTCGGCGCGCGTCGATGTGTGGCAGAATCCGCTCGACTTTCTGATGAGCATGGTTGCCTACGCCGTCAGCCTGGGTAGGTTGAGAGGGCTGTGTGTTGTGGTCGTTTTTTCTCTCTAAATTCGGATATAGGTTTAGATTCACATGAGGGGGAGTAATTTATTGTTTAATTTTTTGGATTTTATAACTTTTATGATTTTACCACTCCTTCGAGTTTATGAATAATTTTAAAAAATTGCAGGCCATCTTTTATAGAATAGAAGCGGCAAAAAAATAAAAATAGCGTTATGCTTTTATTGCGCTAAACTACGTTCATAGAAATTCTGACCGTTTTGGGTGGTGGGGTACTTCTTCCCTGACCAAAATTTTCACTTGGTTTTCTAACTTTCTTTTATTTATTTTCCATGACGTTACTAAAAGTAATCTAGAATCGTTTTGCAGCCTATAAAAACTATTCTGATAATCTCAAAAACATTCAAATATTTTATTGACCAGCAAAAATTTGGTCAGGGGGGGGGAAACTGAAGAAGTGCCGGTGGTGGAGCTAAACTTCACTTATACCAAAAGCTCCAATTTTGTTGGTGTTTAATTATTTTTTTAGTTTGCCGGTTCAGAAGCATGAAAACTAAAAATACGGATACCATTTTTCTTCTTGTTTCAATTTAAATTTTCGGCTCTTGTAGGTGATCGAACCACTAAATTTTTTAAACCTTGGGCTGAGTGGGAAATTCTCGTAGTATGCATAACCTGAGACTTATTTGAGTTATACGTTGCATTCCATGCTGCTTTAAAATTAAAAAAAACTTTAAATTCCCCATGCCAGACAACTTAAAATGATCATTAAAAAATGACAAGAACCAAATTTTTCAAATCGAAGTGCTTTTAGGTAATGTGTGGCGATTTCCCTATCTCGCCTTCAGACATGGCGGAGGTTTGCATTCGCTGATGATTATTATTATTTATTTAACCATATTTAATTGTGTGTATTCGTAGGTACATTTCTCTTCGCTTACGCGATATTTTTCGTCTTTTTGGCGCTGCCGATGTTCCTAATGGAGGCCACCCTCGGTCAATACCTGGGTCGGGGCGCCATGGAGGTTTGGCGGGTGTTTCCGATTTTCAAAGGTCGGTTTGTTTCTGGTTGCAGTTATTTTTTGAACAAAATATTTTTCTGGTTTAATGAATTTTGAAGTAGAAAAAAGGGTTCTTGTGGGTTATCGGACTCCAAAAATGGTTTTCATTGATTTTTTATGTTTTCTGGCACGGGGAATTCGAATTTAATAATTCTTTTGATTGATTTATTTGTTTGTGCTATTTTTGACATTTTTACAGGGGTGGCGTATAGCAACTGAGGACTGGGAGTTTAGTTTGTACTTCACAGTTGGACTTCATAACTACTGGTTTGTTCATCGTTGAGGGTTGTTATAACCGGTTATGAACAACTCCCAGTGAAAATATTAAAAACAAATAAATCAGTAAAAACCATTATGAAATTCGAATTTCCCGTGTCAGAAAACCTAAAAAAATTTTTTTTTGGATTTGATAACCCACAAGAACCAAAAAAAATTTTTTTTTGATTTTGAGGTTAAATTTTGTACCATACATTCTTTGTATTTTAAGGTGTTGGATTTGGCAATTTGATGATTTGTTTTTCGACGGTTGTCTATTTTCCCGTGCTTATTTCCTACGCGCTTTTCTATTTGTTCAATTCGTTTTCGCATCCATTTCCTTGGGAGTCTTGCAATAACTACTGGTTTGTTCATTGCTTTTTGCTTATTTTTCCGCCCTAGAAAATCGTGCAAATTTTCGAAAATTTGATTACTGCAGTGTTTCTATTGTTTGAACTTTGTTTTTTCCCTCACTTTTCTTTGAATGGGCGCCATTTAAAATTGTGTGGCTATAAAGTGGTGCGTGCGCTTTGCCTGCCCGAATGCGCGGAATAACCAGAGCTAAAATTTTTTTCCAAATCCAAGTTCCAAAGTACAATCCGATGCGAGATCCGCAATTTTTGTTTAGGAACGATAACACCACGTGTGTGGAAACATCGGGCGAGATTGTAAATGCGTCCGACGTTTTTGAGACGGCCACTAAGCAGTACTTTACGTAGTATTTTAAATGAGTTATTTATTTAGAAAAACTTATAAAAATTAAATATTTTGTTCAGTCGACGCGTCCTGCACGAGAGCGATGGGTTTTTCGCCTTCGGCGGCGTCCAATGGGAATTGGCGGGGATTATGGTCGGCGTTTGGCTCGTTGTCTACTTTTGCATTTGGCGCGGTCTTATCAACGCGAGATTTGTGAGTGCTATTTTGAAGTCTTCCGATTGTGTTTTAATTATTAGTTCATTTTTTGAAGATTTTTTCTAGCTTTGGGAATTGTTTTTAAATTTTAGAAAGGTATTTACGTGCTGTGAAAGCCTCTATCTGCTCTACACATTTTTTTAGATTTCAAGCTATAATTTTTTCATTTTTCATAATGAACTGTTATCTTTGTAAGATTCGCAAAAAGTTTTTTTTATTTAGTTTGTCTGGTTCTCTGCGCTTTCGCCGTACGTCTCTCTGTTCGCGCTGCTCATTCGTGGACTGATGCTCGAGGGCGCGTCGAAGGGAATCGCGGTCTACTTGAAGCCAAACATTTCTCGACTCACAGACGTGCTTTTGTGGAAGGACGCCAGCTCACAGGTGTTCTATTCGTACGGTATTGGTTTTGGAACGATCAGCTCGCTTGGCGCTTACAACCAATTCAACCACAACGTTATTAGGTGTGTTTTTCGATACGAGGGTTACGATTATTGTACAAAAATACTTCGATTAGATTTTTTGTTGTTATGATTGCATCGGAATGTTTCCTGTGTTTTTGAAATGGAGATTACGGTTGCGGAGACGGATCTAATTGAGAAACAATTTGCGGTTTGGAGTGGATTGAAGGCTGAATACTTGAATTTTTAGGGATTCGATTTTGGTTTGTTTTATTAATGGCGGAACGAGCATAATAGCGGGTAATTTTTGCTTACTTCAAATTTTAGATTTGTTTTCTCTGAATTTTTAGGATTTGCAATATTCGCGACGTTGGGCCATTTGGCGTTTAAAATGAACAAAAATGTGGAAGACGTTGCAACTCAAGGTTTTTTTTTGATAAAGAGATAAGGGGAAGACATTGTATTCATATAAAGGAAAGAAGAAGATCAATAGCAAATGCTAAAGAGATTCGTAAAGCCGTAGCACTGTAGCTCAATTGGTAAGAGCAACGCCCGGTTAGCGTGTTAGTCGCTGGTTTGAGACCGGCCAGCGCCAAACATTTTGCACTTCTCAGCAGCATTTCACATATATATTTAATTTTGCTAATATGGTTAAGTAGGCTTAGCGAGTTTGGTAATGGTTAATTTAAGATTTTTCGACAACCAAAGTTTAAAGTTAACTCGCTTACTTAAATAAGCAAGTATCTGACGCATATAAGTTTAGGAACGGGCTTGGCGTTCGAAGTGTACCCCGAGGCCGTCTCGCGAATTCCGTGGCCACGCCTTTGGGCGGTGCTCTTCTTCTTTATGATCTTCTTTCTGGGATTGAACAGTCAGGTAACTCTGCGTTTTTCATTATTCATATTTTTCAAGGTGTTTTCTACTTCTTCTTCTAGGTTTGCATGACCGAGGCGCTCTACACTTCGTTTGAGGACAGTTTCCCCCGACTGCTTCGAGTGCACAAAAAGAAGTGCATGGTCGTTTTGTGCGTTTTTGTCTACCTTCTCTCATTCGTAATGGTCACTCACGTATGTATTGTAATAAAAACCTTTTAAATTAAAACTAGACAATTATTGAAGAATTCATTGATTAAATGAGGAATTGAAATTTTTTTTGAAGATTATGGGATTGTCTTTTCTTTTGGTGAAGTCTTTGCACTTCTTTCCTTCTTTGTCGTGGGTATAGATTCAAGCAAACATGTCTTTATTGACTGTTAGAATGTAGTATTACAATAATGTTATATGTGCAATTATTATTGTAATAAAAATCGGCTTCCATTCACATTCCACCAAAAAAGTGTCCCTTTCTTTTTTATTTTTGCTAGTTTTAACTTTTTTTTATTATTACTTAATGAGTTTATTTTTTACACTATGTAAGTTCACTTCACTACTACGAGTTACGTTATTTTAGGCGGGTACTTACTGGCTGAAGCTGGTGGACAATTACGGTGCGGCCGGCTATTCACTTTTGCTCATTTCCCTATTCGAAGTGGTCGGAATGTCATGGGGCTTTGGTGATTTATTTGCTGAATTTTTAAAATATTCTTTGAATCTCAGTAGAAGTTTTTGATTTATAACTGTCAATTATTGTTTTTTAGGCGCCGAAAAGATTGTTCGCGGTTTGGAGGAAATGCGAGGCATTCGTCTCACGTGGATCTTCGTCCTGCTTTGGAAGTACGTTGGCCCGCTCATCATTCTGGTGAGATTTTTGTTATATTTTGTTTTTGTGTTGTGAATTTTTTGTTGGATTAAGTTTAATTTTTTGCTCACTTATTCTTTTAATTGAAATTATGGTGTTTTAAGACAATTTTGATCGTCAACGTTGTGCAGTATACGCGAATAAAGGAAACACTGAAACTAAACATCGATGTGCCGATGAGCATGGAGTTGTTTTCTGTGGTTTTGAGTTTGTCGTCGGTTATTTTTGTACCCGTCTACGTCATTTACTACCTGCTTTCGAAACCCGACACTATGACGTTTAAGCAGGTAATTTTTGTTGTTGCAATTTTTTTTGTCTTTATGATTCAGTTTTCCAAAAATTTACTCGAAAAGAAGATTGGAATAAAATTAAAAAGGAACAAACGAAATTTTTGCACTAACCGCTTAGGAATGGAGTTTGGGATGAAATTTTTATTTATATTTTTTCATATTTGTATTTGTTTAAGCGACTCGGTCAGGGCACCAAAACGCCAGCAGACGTGAATCGCGACCGCGTGACGAGATTCTCCGTCGCACCGCCGATTGAGAAACCCGTGCCACCACCACCACCACCACAGTCCTCAGCTGTCGACGGAAAGGCGACGGCGGAAACGGCGCCCGTTGCTTTGGGCGGCGAAGACGGCGGCAAGCGGCCGGACAGTGCGCAGTGAGAGTAAGTTGGTGGGGGTAAGTTGGAATTAATTTGGTGTCAGATACCCGGATATTTTTGCTCGCTCAATAATTTTGACCATTTCCGTTCAAAAAAGTTCGAAAATTCATTATTATGAGTATGAGTTGATTTTCAACTAAAAGATTTGAAAATTTCGTCTAATGCGTATTTTATTATATAAAATATCTGGCTATTGTCTGTATATATTGCGTGTGAAAGTCCAATAAAATGATTTTTATTTATCACCTCTGATTAACCTCAGCTTCAGCTGGTGCGATTGTACGAAACATGTCGGAAAAATTCCAAAATTGTAAAAAAATTTGGAATTTTTGTCAACGTAATAATTAGGAAAGACCGCGCTATATGTATTGAATGGCACCATCCTTTGACGCGCTCGATAGTGTAGACGGAGCCCACTAATTAAATTATTCTCCCCTTGAATAATTAATCAGTCTCCCCCTGGTAGGCTGCGAAAATCGGCGTGAGGTTGGTCGCGTTGTTGGAAGAGTTGGCCGTTGGCAATTTGACGGACGCGAACCTCGGCGGTGAGTTGGCGAAGTGTGGAGACGCCACAATAGCGGCAACTCAACTGACAACGCCGCCACAGGCCTACGGCCAAGCTAAAAATGGTATAATTAGCTTATTTTCCTGTAAAAAACTAGTTAACCCAATGCACAATAATATCTATTTGGCTAATTGGCCACTACTTTATGGATTATAAAGGCGCATTCCTAACAATCAAAGATTGGAGAAACGTTTGCCAAACCGTGGATCTGAGCAGCGATTGCCGACCGTAATCGCGGCGCAATCGTTGCCGCGGTTCACGCACCCCGGCACGACGATTTCGGCGACCGTCGGCCGCGCGACAGCGGCCGGCGCGGTTTTCGTCGTTGAAGGCGTGGAGTTCGCGTCCGCCGCCGGCGGTTGTTGTCGAATCGTTGTTAGGGCGCCTTTTCCAATTTTTTTTCAATTGTTTGGTGATAAATGTGAGTTTATAATGAAATTAAATGTGCAAAAAAACCTACAACAAGCTCCATTCACACACGGCGAATAGCTGGGGCATTGGTTATCGACGCACGCTAAATGAGAATTTGTTGAGAATAAGAATGCGCATGAGAAATTTTTTATTGTGAGATTTTTTTAAAGAATTTGTTGGGGAAGGTTTTGTTAATGAGATTTTACTTGATATTTTTTATCGTTGATACTGTTACGCGTGAGAATTTCTGAGAATGTTATATTTTATCAATACGTTTTTTTGTCTTAAGAATTATCATAGAGAGGTTCTCATGTTGAGGTAGGTCTGATTCAGCGTAATTATTGAAGTTCATTCAGAAACTAATTCTCAAATTTGATGATAAAAGTTGAATTTTTCTCTTCGCTTACGTCCGATCAGCGTGAATCCGTCCTGGCATGAGTTGACGGCCACGGCCATCGTGCTAGAGCCGGCGATTTCGGCAAGAAAAATAATAAAAACAACTCCTTGAATATTGTGGAAGTGCGATATTTTATTCATCAAACGCGAAAAATTTAATAAACCCAAAAAAGTGAATAAATTTCGAAATATTTTTTTTATTTTTTTGCTATTTCCATCAAATTAAAATGGGAAAAATTTTTGTATAAAAAAATTTTGCGCTAATTTTAGCGCTTTTTTCATTGCGCAATTTTTTTTGCGCTCCATTGTTTCAAGTCGAAAAGAAAATCGATTATTTTGAGATATTTATGGGAAAAAAAGATTTTTAACAAACAAATGCAAAACAAAATGTGTAGCTCACTTAAAACGTGGCGCTCTCAAAAAATGACAAGCTTATATCAGGGCTGTGACTTGACTCACGAATGAGTCATCTTCGATGATTCGACTCATTCAAGTGAATCATTTCTCCAAATAAGAGGGTTAATTTCAACAGTAATTCCAAAAATCTATGTAAATATGTATGCATATGTATAGAGAACATTCATTTGTTTCGCAAAATCAGCCCATGACTAAGTAGAATTGACGCTTTGAAGGCCGAGCCTAGAGAAAATTGTCACAAGAACACGATTTTGATGTGCAGATCGGAGGAAGAGGGGACCGGCGGTGGCGGCGGCGCGTCCACTCTAGCGCCGCCGTCGTCGAAGAAGTTGAGCGAAATTGCGCGCTGGCGATTGGTCGGCGAGTCGAGCAGTAGGCCGGGCGGCGCCAATTCACGCACCGATGCGCCCACGGACGCCGCGGCGGCGGGCCGACCTGCGCTACAGTAGGCGCACGTCTTGCGACAATTTCGAATCATGCACGTCAAGTACCTGGAATGCGGACTGCTTTTAAGTGGGAAAAGTGTCATAAATTGTGGGCATTTATCAGTTATTAGTTACAGTATTCCGCTAAATTAGAACACAGTTGCTCTAAAGTACCGGACTTTTCTATCTCACAATATTGCGCTACGCTCGCGCAACTTGTCGCGCGGTCCACACAATTCGAGTTTGGAGGCGGCGGCGGCGTTGGTGACGTGCCGCCAAGGCCTGAAAGTTGCTGTGGATAAAATATATGTATAAGTTATATGTAATGAAACAGGGAAGAGATAAAAAACCCACAGCAAAATCCGCTGCTTTCACAAACGCCTTCCGGGCAAGTGCCGGTATCGTCGCATGCTAAAATGTCATTGTTTATGAAAGTTAAGTGAGGATGGAGAATGTAGAGTAGAGAGAGAAAAAAGCAGGAGAAAGAAAAAGAGAGCAAGCGAAAGAGAGAGAGAAAGAAAGAGATAAAGATGGAGAAAGATAGAGAGAAAGCGAGAGAGAGTAAGTGAGAAAGAAAGAGTGACAGAGATAGTGACAAAGAGAGTGAAAGATAGATAGAGAAAGCGAGAGAGAAAGAGAGAGCAGTAGAGAGTGACAGAGAAAGTGAGCGAAAGAGAAAAAGAGAAAGTGATAGAGATAAAAATAAATAAAAATGGTTACGCCCAATAGCGGTGCCATCGTTCGTACAAGACTGAGCCCATACGCCTCTTCCTACGCTAATCACCGTAATGCAATAGACATATTTGCTAAACAAAAATAGAAATTCGTATTTTGGCATTTCTTGGCAATCAATTTCTTCGCATTTTTACGCGTTTACCGTAACGACACAATGCCATAAACTTTCAAATATAGAAAAAAGATATTTTTTGTTTGTTTGCATTCGAATTTTAAAATTGGAAATTTGTTTTGATTTGAATTTTTAAATTCGTCGAAAAAAAGGCAAGGAAAGGAAGGAAAAGGAAATGAAAGGAAAGAAAGGTAGGGAAAGGAAAGCAGATGTGTATACTTTTCAAATTTTTTAAACGAAAACTTTTTAGAATGCAAATAAATTAAAAGTACTTTTTTCAAAGAAATTTTTTGATTTTTAATAGTGGCAAAATTATTGAAGTTTGAGAAAAAACAGAGAGAGTGAGAGAAAGAGGAATATGGCATGTAGATAGAGAGGAGAGATTGCGCTAGAAATAAAGAGACAGAAAAAGAGAAAGCTAAAAATAAAGAAAAAGAAAGACAGAAAGAGATAAGAGAGAGCGAAAGAGAGAGAGTGAGAGAAATATGGAAAAAAAGAAAAAGAGTGACAGATAGATAGGGGTATAATGGATGTAAAGAGGAGAGTGAAAGAGAGAGCGCGAGAGACATAGAGACTAAGGAAGATGATAAAGAAAAAAAGAAAGAAATGCAAGAAAGAAAGAAAAAAGCGAGAGAGAAAGAAAGGGATAAATTGCATTAGAGACATAGAGAAAAATTAAATAAAAACATAAATATTTTGAAATCATTATATTCTTTCAGATTTCATTTAAAACTTATTCGATCAATAATCACTTTTTTCCACGACAATTTGCGCTAATCATTTACGACAACTGTGAAAATTATGCAGAATGTCGATAGAACTGCCAATTCGCGATATTACGCACTTCGGAGTGGCTTTCTGAAATTTGCGTTCATCTTTTCGGTTTTGGCGGTAATTGTTAACATTTCGCCAATTTGCAGCCAATCCGCCTGTCCCGACGGATCGTCGGCGGTCGGACGTAAGTCTCTGGGGAATTGGGCCTAAATGTCTTTAGGTTTTTAAGGAATTGAGCCTTCTCTCTCTCTCTCTCTCTCTCTCTCCCTCTCTCTTTCTCGCTCACTCTCTATCTCTATCGCTTCTCTCTTTCTCACTATCTCCTTACCCCACCACATCCACTCANTTTCCGCTTTGATTATTTGCTGTTTTCTTTTACCATCCAATCTTTCCAAATGAATCACTTTGCTGCAATAAAAAAAACCTTTTTAACGCCCGCAATTTCAGGCAATTCCAACTCGACGGCCGGCGCCAGCGGCTTCGTCGGCTGC
>SAUE01003049.1:71858-91136 GCA_009724625.1 Deladenus siricidicola
TGCGAAATTTGATTCGCTGCAGATGGAAAAATTTCTGCGACAGGTAGAGTTACGTCTGCCGCAGATAAGCGTTGATCTCCCGCAGATAACCGCTCGTCAGACAACTTTAACAAAAATTTTCCGTCTGTCAAGATCATTGCGAGTAAAATCTCCTTCTTTTGGTACTGTAAGCAACAGTACCGTAGTGGTACCGCAAGAAGCAGTACGGTGAGTACTGTAATTATGGTACTGTAAAACGTGGTACCGCTAGAGTAGTGATGTACGAATACTGCGTACTGTAAGTATGGCACTACTGCAATAATAAGCGGTACTGCAATAATACGATGATTACTATAACAATTTCCACGAAAATAATGAATAAATAAGATAATTCAAAAAAATTTCATCTTTTTTTAATTGAAAAAATTTTTTTTGTAACAATGAACTTTTAACTTTTATTTAAATGATTTGTTATTTGCTGAGAATTTCCAAAAAATCTCATTTGAGAATATTTCAAAAATTGATTGAGAAAATGTTTTTAATGACAAACATTTTCTAATTTTTTCTTTCCTGAGAAAGCAGAGAGTCTTTCTTTCTCAGGAAAGCAAAGTCTCTTTCTTTCTCGAGAAAGAAAAGTGTCTTTCTTTCTAATGAAAACAAAGCGTCATTCTTTCTGGAGAAGGCAAAGTGTCTTCCTTTCTCGGAAAAGCAAATTGTTTTTCTTTCTCGGAACTCTTTCTTTCTCAACAAAGCAAATTGTCTTTCTTTCTCTAAAAAGCAAAGTGGCTTTCTTTCTCGGGAAAGCAGAGAAAAAGGTGTGCAAACTTTGCATAAAATTTTATTTACCACCGAAAAGTTTGAGCAAAAAATAGTAACAAAAAATCTCTCAAAAATAGTCTCAAAAAATATATAAATATAATTTCAGAAATTGAGAAGAAAAGGCACAAAAAAGTTGGGGCCACACTTCAGTGAGAGATTCAGTGAAATATTCAGTAAAAATTCAGTGAAAAATTCAGTGAAATATTCCGTGAAATATTCCATGAAAATTCAATAAAATTTGTAGTGAAAAATTCAATAAACTGTTCAGTGAAATATTCAGTGAAACATTCAGAGAAAAATTCATAAAAAAATTCAGTAAAAATTTAGTGAAAATGACAAAAAATTCTGAACAAAAATAAATATTGAAAATGAAATTGATGTTTGAAATTGGGCCAAATCGTATGAATCTCTTCCCAGCAGTGGCGGGCGCGCCCAAGAGAAAATTTCATTTAATTTTATTGCAAAATTTGAGTTTTTCTTTGCTTTTTCTCTCTCACACCGGCCGTGGCGGTCGGAAGAGGATTTGCTCGCTCTCGTGCATGTTCGCCTCGTTGCGGTCCGTCAGCCAGTCGTAGAAGAGCTGCGCGGAGGCGGGCGCGGAGCCGACGGGGCTCGGCTAAAACTAAACAACCCTTAGCTTTTAGAGGTTATTTGAAGCAGCTTCAATCCATAGCCCCCGCTGGGGAATGTGGAGAGATAAATTGAATTTGTTAAACTCTCTCTTTCTCTCTCTATCTTTCTCCCTCTCTCTCCCTCTCTCACTTTCTCTCTCTCACACACACACTCTTTCTTTGTCTCTCTCACACACACACTCTCTCTCTTCCTCTCTTTTTCTCTTCCTATCTCCCTCTGTCTCTCTCACACAACACTCCCCCCTCTTTCTCTGTCTCTCTTGCTCTCTCTCCTTTTTTACTTTGCTTACTTTTTCCTTCTTTCTTTTTCCTTCCTCCTACTCTCGTGCTCTATTTTTTTAGCGTGTACTCTGCACCCACCTCTAACTTCTCATTCGTTCTCTCCTCAACATTATCCTAGCTCCTATCAAGCTTAGCAACAACATTCATCACAATTTCCACATACCCGATTCATCATATCCGCGCCGCCGCCGCCGCCGTTGTTGTTGTTGTTGTGCGCGGCTGACGCGTCGTTCGCCGCCGCAGGCAGAACGAATTGCGTGGTGGGAGGCGCTTGCGCCGACGAGGACGAGGGAAAGACGATGGGCGGCGGCATCGGCTGGGGCGTCACGTCGCCGGAGACGGAGCCGGGCGCCGACTGCCGCCGCGCCAGATTCGCCGACGACAGCGGCGGCGGCAGCGGCGGATGATGGTGGGGCTGAGAGGCCGGGTTCTGAAAGCAGATTGGCTGTTATACACCGTTAAAAAATATCTATAGTATAATAATAAATAAAAATTTTCTATAATTAGTGTACTGTATTAGCTGCGCTCAACACGTACACTACCGAGTAGAGTAGACGAGAATACAGTAACTTGTAGAATATAATAGCCTTTTGAAGATTCTTTTATGCTTACAGTAACATATTTTATGCTTACGGTATATACTATGTACATATGTATGTGATAACTACATACATATGTACATAGTATATACCGTATTTGCATTGAAGGTCTTAATATGTATATATCTTAGTAAACCTACAATTTTTTAGAATACTGTATGTGTGCTGTACATACCGTATTTTCGACGCTGTGCGGCCGATGTGCGCCGTGCGTGTGGGCGGCGTGGTCGCTGGGCGCGGCGACGAGTTTTTGGCGCTTCGGCGGACAGACGCGATACAGTCCCAAGTAGGTTTTCGAGGCAATACCGTTGTTCGTCTGTAAGCATTTTAAAATTTTGAAAAGAAAATGTGCAATGTATAGATGTACTCTATGTGCGCTATACCGCCGTATTTTCACAAATCATAGTGTATAATGTGTGTGCGTGTGTGTCGTTTACAGTAAGCGACATTAACTGCTTAAGCTACTGTAGTAATTTGCAAGTAACTAGTATATGTACGTACATATATGTACAGTGCACGAATTACGGTAGTTTTTTAGCAAGAAAAACGCTACAATAATTCTCATACATGTACTTGACGCATACTACATGACGGTAAGAAGTAACCTCCTACCCGGATGTGGTTGTGAGTGTGGAAGAAGAAGACGAGCGGCCCGAAAATCGCCGTCAGCACACCGTACGCAACGCTCAGCCAAAACAACTGTAGATCGACGGCGAACATTAGCGCGAAGAACGTCATCAGAAACCAGGAGACGAGAATTGGCGTGCCCTTACACGATTTTCTGAAAATTACCGTACCGTATCGTACGTTATCATACTGTACGTGTATCGTATGTATCGTATGTGTTGTACCACACAGTATGCGACCAGCATTCAGAATACTGTACATGAAAAAATTTATACCATGTATGTTGCTACTATACTAAAACTATGCTCGGAAATGCTTACTGTATGTAATGGTACTGCCAATAGCAAATTTTACAGTAAAAAAGCATTGTTTTAACTACTGTACTCAAAAACAAATTTTGAAAACAACTTGACAAAAGTGCGCACTTTGCCGATTTCATTTACTAAACTCGAGAAAATTCTCTGCACACTTTATAACGAGGAAGGTTTGTTCGCATGATATTTTNCTCTCTCTCCCTCTCTCTCTCTCTTTCTCTCTCTCTCTTTCTCTCTCTCTCTCTCTCGCATTCTCTTTCCCTTTTCTCTCTTTCTCGCTCTTTCTCCCACTCACGCACTCTCTCGCTATATCTCCCTTTCGCGCTCTCTCTCTGTCTGTCTGTCTGTCTCTCCCTCCCTTCTCTTCCCTCTCTGTATTTTCCATTTTCCCTGCCATATAAATTTTGGAATAAAAGCAACTAGAACTTACTGTACTTTCGTGGACGCGTAATTGTTTTGTTGGGTGAAGTAGGAGGCCAACATGACGATTGTCGAGATGATCAGCGGCCAAATATAGTTCACCAGCACCGGCAGACGGCCGTTTCTCTCGCTGGAGCCTTTGATGAGGCTGAAAGAATTGTTTGAAAAAATTGTCGCAATTCTCACTACTACATACGTCTAGCCTTGTGACGGACGGGGTACGTTTGGGAAAAGGCCGAGTTGACTGCCTAGCGGTATTCCCGAACTTAATCGAATCTCCCCCCCCCTAAACGAACCTCCGTCCCCAAACCCAGCTGAACCCCTCCCACATCTCTTCCCTTCAGGAGCGATGATCATGTCTCACCCCCACCACCACCACCACCACGCCTCTCCCATAAGTTGTTTCGACGCTTTTTGTTCTCACCGGAATTACCTGGACAACCAAAATGTTTGCATAAAAGTGACGGAGAGGTTGAAGACGAGAAAGAACATCAGAATCATCGTGGTCGCCGTGCACAAACCCTGCAAAATTTGTTAGAGAATCCCTGTCAAGTCTAATTGAAACGTCATCAAACTTTAAAAGCCAAAACAAAAGAAAATGAAAAATAAATTTTAAAAATCGGCTGGAAGTGTTTAGGGACGGGGGAGCAAGGGATATGTCGAGAGCTGTGGCCCAGCTGTGGGATATGCCGAGAGCTGTGGCTCAGCTGTGGGATATGCCGAGGGCTGTGGTCCAGCTGTGGGATATGCCGAGAACTGCGGCCCAGCTGTGGGATATGCCGAGAGCTGTGGCTCAGCTGTGGGATATGCCGAGGGCTGTGGCTCAGCTATGGGATATGGCGAGAGCTGTGGCTCAGCTGTGGGATATGCCGAGGGCTGTGGCTCAGCTGTGGGATATGGCGAGAGCTGTGGCTCAGCTGTGGGATATGTCAAAAGTTGTCGCTCACCTCGTTCTCCGGCTTCAGCACAAAGACGCCCATAAAAACGTAGATGACCGCCAGGCCCAACTCCTGGTAGAAGTCCAAAAATCGATGAGCGCCAAATTGCCTGCAAATTACGAAGGTTTTTGCGAAGTTGCAAAAAAATATATAATATGATGAAAATTGAACGACGCTGCTCACCTGTAGACGAGATTGACGAGCACCGCCATCGCCAGCCAGAACACCACCCACGCCGACGAGGCGTACAGCAAAATGCTCACAAATTGCTTGTCGTCTGCGCCGAAAACGCTCACATTGCAGCGGCCGAAGTAGTAGACGGCTGTGGAAAATAAAACATGGTATTTATCGTACATACATACATATATGTAATCATTCTTGAGAGATGGGCTACAGTCAATGCCTTTATGTACACCATACCTACACTGTATCGCACGGTATGGCTGGACTACGGTGTAGTTGGGCTTCTTCGGTTCTTTACCACGGTGTTGTTGGGCGGTTAGCCGGTTCTTGACTACGGTGTGTGAATGGGCTACAGTTTTTGACTAAAGTGTGTGGATGGGCTACAATTTGTGCGACACATTGCTGCGCACTGAGCTGTGAGTATGAGCTAGCTGTGGACTACAGTTAGTGCTATACACTACACACACTCTCCCGATATGGATTGAACTGCAGCTCTTGTCGCAGTATGAGCGGGGGGCTACAGTTACTGTCATCACCACCCCCCCCTGGTATACATTTGGAGAAGAGAAAAAGTAGGAATGAGTTCCTAAGATTTTATGGAGTCCAAACTCTAAACCTCCGGTCAAACTCCGCGTCTATGTCTAAAGCCAAACTTCCATTGTATGCATTGTTATACATACATAGATTGTATGTATGTATGTACATAATATAAACCAAATATGTATGTATTCGAATAATCAATTCTCACTCGTGTCCACTTCGCTGTAGTCGTAGTAGAAGTCGGTGGTGCCGCGTGGCCGACCGCCGCGGCGCGGCGTCGTCGGCTTGCTCGCCGTTGTGGTGGTGGACGCGCGGCGGCGGCGCGTCGTCGTCGTCGCGCTCGTCGCCGTCGTCGTCGCCGTCCAATAGCGCTTCGTCCAGCGCGTCACCTTCGAGTGCGGAATCATCTCCGCCCATCGCCGCATCACCGTCGAGCAGTTCGGGTTGACGGCGAAGCAGTGCATGTTCTCGGGCACAATCTCGATGCTCAACCGCTTCGCCGACGCTTTTTTCGCGCTTTTTGTGGTGGTGGTAGCGGCGGCTTTTTGAGCAAATTGGTATTATAATTTGTTTATTTTTAATTAATAAGCATTAAAAATTTGGTGCGGAAAGGCTCGAAAAATAACGACATTTTGAAGCTATTTTTTCATTTTTTTAGCTAATTTCGTGTGGTGGGCAGGGAACTACACACATACCTATACACATTATCACATTTTCTTCTACATACATACTTATAATACAGTGATTTGACACTTGAATCCGCAAAATAATCCAAACTCATCTCAGACGAAAGCAAGCAAGCAAGGATTTTTTCGGTTTTTTTTACATTTTAAATTTTTTTTAGCTAATTTCGTGTGGTGGACAGGGGGACACATGAGCACATGAATTACGGGAATCACGAAAGAATAATGGTGATTTAACACATTTGAATAATCGTGATTCAAATTAATCATTCCTCAAAATGGGGCTAATTTCAACAACAATTAAAAAAAATTTTTATTAAAACTTGATAATGCATAATTTCGAAATAAAAGTGCTTAAATTTGGATTTATTAATACATTTTTGCTGCCTTATTTTTTAGTACTTCATTTTGTAGTACATATAAAGTATAAAATATTACTTTTTTTGGTCGTCGGCGCAGATGTTGACGACGTCGTCGACGGCGCTGTTGCTGCTGCTATCGTTGTGTTTGGCGGCTGTTGTTGTGCTTCCGGCTGCTGCTGTGGATATGGCTGCTGCTGCTGTGGCAGCTGAATTACGGGAATGAATGGGAATTGAAATGGAAAATCGGGCTTCATCGCCTGCGTGGTTGTTGTTGGCTGTGATGTTGTTGTTGTTGTTTCTTGTTGTTGTTGTTGTTGTGGGATGAAGAATGGAATTAGCTGAAAGTACGGTAGTGCCGGCGCCGCTACCGTAGTTGTTGTTGGCGTTATTGTTGTTGTTGTTGTTGTTTTTGGCTTTCTTGTGGGAATACAATTCCAATAGTTGGGCACGTACGAGAACGGACAGTAGTCCGTGTGGGATACTGTCCTTCGCCAGGCGTCCACCGGCAGCCCACTCGGCCGTGGAACTTGGCACGAGCGGCTCTGGCCCTGGCGCTGATCCACCCGACATTCCACAAATTCTTCGCCGCCGTGCCCCGCCTCATTGGCGTTCGTTGTGGGCTGAATCGTCGTCTGCGGCGGCGGCGGCGCGGTTTGCGCGCCGCCGCCGAATGGCAGAAACGGAAAGAATGGCGCCAGAAATGAGGCATTCAGAAGCTGGCTGATCTGAGGCTTTTCGGTCGTCGTCGACGTCGTCGTCGTTGGCTGGGCGTAGAGCCCGAATTGGCCGTACGGCCCCAGCGGAATGAATTGAAGCGGAAAGCCTAAGCCTGGCACGTTCGGTGCTGCTACCGTAGTCGTCGGTGCGGACGTTGTGTCGAGAATTGGCGGCTGCAGGAACGGGTAAACTTGAAGGAATGGATATTGGCCGAGATGGGTGTAGTGTCCGCCAATTTGCGCTGGCGCTGGCGCGACAGTCATCGTCGTCGTCGAGGGCGTCGTGACAGCCGCCTCGCCGCCGCCGCCGCCACTACTAGCGTACGGTAGCGGCAAGAACGGCAACACTTGAATACTATTGTGCTCGTTCGCCGCTGCCGACTCGTCCGCGTCGCCGCCGCCGCTGCCGTCGGATGGATTTGGCGGTGAATTGTTCACTTGTCGCATTGGCGAAATTGTGGCGTACGGTGGTTGCCGGGCGCGTTCCTCGCCGGCGACGCCTCCCACGGGTATCAGCGGAATGAGGAGGGAGTCGGGCGCGCAGACCGTCGTGGCTTCGGCTGCTGGCGGAGGCGCGGTGCTCTGTGTGGGGGGAATTCAAATTTTAATCAATATTTTCATTTGCTGATTTGCACCCCGTTCTTTCTGTATGTATCTATATATCTCCTCGCCCCATATTTCTCACTTTATTGCACTATCCGCTTCTATCCTCCCTCAATTTGCCGTTTTATTGATAATCAATATTTACGGATTAGTGTATTAAGGATTTGAACACATTTGAGTAACTATTAAAGAAATGGCTTACTGTTCTTTATATCTTCCCTCTTTGCTCTCTCTCTCTCTTTCTCTATCTCTCTGCTACAGTGTACATATAACCTAATTGTTGTTTGTCTTTCTTCTGGCGCAATGTGTTTGTTATTTATTTTACCCTCTTTGTCACAACTCTCTCTTTCTCTCTCTCTCCTCTTTGCTCTCTCTTTTTCACTCTCTATCTCTCTCCCCTATCTCGCTCTCTTTCACTCCCCTCTACTCTTTCTCACTCTCATTCTCTCTCTCTGCTCTCTCTGCTCTCTCTCTGCTCTCTCTCTGTCACTGTCTCTCTGTAACTCTCACCCTCTCTCTCTCTTTCTCTCGGTCTGGGTTTTTTTCTATTTATATTACTTTGCTTGGAAGCTTGCAAAAAAAGTTGTGCTAAGTTTTCTTATAAGATTTCTACTTTTACTCGATGTTTTTGTTCTCATTTCACAATTCAAGAAAATTGATCAATTTGAATTAGATTTTTTCTCTCTCTCTAAATCAATAAATCATCATATTAATAGATACTTGGAAAAGTTTGTCGAGAAAGTTGGGCCCCCTTCTAGCGTCGACGACGATCGGCAGTAGTGCGATGAGGATGAGGCTGAGGCGAACGAGATAAACGAATCGGCGGCGATCGCTCATCGACTACCACCACCGCGATTCCGCATGTTTCCAGCTGTGTGGCGAGCTTATCGTAGTAGCGGCGCCGCCCACACCACATCCAACCGACTACGATCCCTTGCGCAAATGCATGTGTGTATATGCGTAGGTGTGTTGTATGTGCGTGGGTACTGTGTATTAATGGATTTTTTGTAAAAAATTTCTCGAGTAAATGTGATTCATTTCTGTCTTGCTCAAAGTGGAATTTACTTTTCTAAATAAAGTATGAAGTGTGGGCTTCACTTACTTACAATTACGGGGTGGTGAATGAAGACTTATTTCATTTGGAAACACTGGACAGTTTCAACTACATTCTTATTACAATAATTGAACATTGAAAGAAAATTTTATGAAAAAAATTGAAAAAACAGAAATCAAAGCACCATTTCGCTCGCTTTGCGCTGTTGCAGCAAGAAAAATAAATAAAAGTAAAGTTTTCTCTCCTTCACACAAAAAATAAAACAATAAAAAATTGGCAAAAAAATTGTGAGGGAGTCGGCTGGCCGAAAAAAATGGTCTCTTCTTGGACGTTCATTAATTATTAATTTTTCAAAAAAAATCTTCTTTTTTCTTCTTCTTCTCGTTGCTAACGGACATCCATCCCATAATGGCCACAACGGCCCGACTTAAATAATAAAGGGGGGATGACCGCTTTTTTGTGGTTATTTCGTTAATTTTTATGTTCCACTTTTGCGGCTTGAAAATTCGAGGAAAAATTGTGTATTTTCGTGCGTTTTATACGTGTGTTAAATTCAATATGTACACACCAATACATACACATATGCACATATGTCTTCTTCTTCTTTTTTTTTGAGGGGGGGAGGCAATTGAACGAAAAAATGTTTATTAAACATTTTTTTTTCACAGCAACATAAATGTATAAAGACCCGAAAATTGAAGGCCAATCAAGCTATATATGTGTACAAAATATTTTCAATGTGTGGCAATACATATACATAACTGTGTATATATCAAAGCTGGGCGGAATTCCGAAATTTCGTCCATTTTGAGCCTCAGAATTTACGAATTTCGGCCATTTTTTGCCAATTCCGGCTGGTCGGAATTCTTTTTGAAAGTTACTAAAAATTCCAAAGGCTCAGAATTCCGAATTTGAAAATTTTTACTTCCGAACAACCTTGGTATATGTATATGTACATAAATACAAACAGGAAAAGTTGAAGACTTATGGGCTAGTTAGTTCTGGCATTATGTAGATTGGTGGATTGAATGGGTTTATCGCCGAGAATTTCGACGGCATGACTCAAAATTTTCTCGAGGACCTCAAAGCATTCGCCGACGGCCTTCGGATTACCGGGCAAATTCACCACCAAACATTTTCCGATCGTTCCTGAAACAGTTAAAGAAATGACTTACTGTTCTTTATATGCTCTCCCTCCCTCTTCTCTCTCTCGCTCTCTCTCTTTCTCCCTCCCTCCCTCTTTCTCTCTTCCTCCACATCCCTCCCTCCTTCCTCTCTCGCTCCCTCTCCTCTTTCTCTCCCCTCTCTCTACCTTGAATTGTCTCTACATATATTGCTTAATAAAGCTTTGCTTAATACAACTCTTTTGTTTAAATTGAAGTTGGAGTTTGGCGGAACGTGTATGCAACATTCTGTGGATTATTATTTCATTATACATACAAAGAATTAATAATCTTCAGTATATGAAACCTGAGGCCAAACGCGACAACGCGGCCATTGGCGTCGCCTGAAGGCCGCGCATCAGCAACGCCGTCACAATTCCCGGACATTCGCGCTCTAGCACGCCTTTAGTGGCCTCGGGAGTGACATCGCGCGTCGCCAGACCAGTGCCGCCCGTTGTGAGAATAACATTGTTGGTCTTTGCGCTCTCAATCAGAGCCTTTTGAATGAGATGAAATTCGTCGGGCAAAATATCCTTGTCAATGTGATTGACATTTTTAATAATTTCTGACTTTTGTATCAATTCCAATAGTCTTGAACCGCTAATATCATGAGAACTGTCCGAGCTCTGTGCGCCGCTCAGACTATCACTGATAGTCAATATTTTAATATTCATACGCGATTAATTTCTAAAAATGTATAAATGTTATAGTGTTAAAAAAAATATATCTTTGAATATTATGCCGAATTCGATAGTAAATTATGCCGGATCGGGGCTGAACAAGCTTAAAAAAGTTTTATTTTATTTTTCGTGTTTGTTTTCCGTCTAAAACATTCGTTTCTCCCTAATTTCAAGTTAAAAGTTAACTAATCTCAAATTTTAAAATTGGAAAAATTAGAAACTTGCGATATTACAGAATATCAGAATTACCATATCCACACATAGTTTTACAGATACACTACCGAACTACTTTACAGTTAATTGGCGTTAATTTGTTTAACATTAAAAATAATATTACAAATGAATTTGCGCTTTTTAAATGCTTTCTCAATCATGGCATTTTGCTCTCATTTTTTTCCAAGTATTTTTTTCGAGAAATTTTCGCATGAATTCTTTCACAGCTGTTGAAAGCACGAAAATTTCTGTAATTTTCAGCATGACGGAGCCCGATAAGACGCTTCTGCACAACAGCATCGACGAACTACGCGATCAATGCAATAAGGATGTCTCCATTTGTAGGAAGGCGAAGGATTGGTCTTCCCTGAGGTTTTGTTCTCATTTTTAATCGTTTTTTTAATTAAAAAGTTGGAGAAAAAAGTGACTGAAGAAAAACCGAAGAAGTGTCTAAGTTTTTTTTACAAATTCTCTATATTTCAGATGTTTGAATTTGATGGAAAGTTTGTTCAAGAAATACAAGGAAATGATGCATGAGAATAAGTTGGAGAGCGCTTACGTTGCGCTGAGGCGAGCCACCAACGTCAGTCAACTCATCATGGACAATCCCGATTACGCCACTTTTCAGCGCACAAGTGTTCGTTTATTTGCAGTGGTTTTTCGTTTTGTTTTTTGGATTTTTTTTATAAGGGTGGCTCGTGGGCCGGACCAGCCGGGTGTATGAATGACATTTTTTGTGTTTTATAAAATTGAATAAATTCTTATGAATTTGGAAAATTACGATGTGATTAGAAGATGAAACACTACGACGGTCAAACTTTTCCCAATAAGAACTATAACTGGCTAATTTGTTCTAGGACGGAGGCGTTTTCTATGATCTTGTCTCGAAGACCATCGACGATTTGTCAGCTTTGCACGAGCGATTGGACAAGTTATACTTGGCGAAGAGAACGGCGAGGAACTGCTCCATACCCGCATCGAATCAATCGCCGCCGGCGATCGAGGCGGTCGCCGCCGTCGATGACGAAGGTTTTTGTTGGTTTTTTTCATTTTTTTTTAATTTTTGGACGGAAACCGTTGGACGGAAGTAAACATTTTAAATTCGGAATTTGTAGGGTTAAAAGCGGCTGGAATTAAAAAATAACAAAATCGATTTTTTTTAATTTTTCAAAAATTTTATGGCTTATTTTTTGTAAAAAAATTCAAAATTTTGACTCGAACTAGCGGAAAATTCGGAAGTCCGCACAATCCTGGTCGGAATTATTATTTTTACGTGAATTTTTCAAGCAAATTGTATTTGGTGGGCGTAATTTCAGACTTCGACAAGTACATTCGACCACAGCAACTAATCAAATTTATCGAGAATAAGCGGAGAAACGTTCTCGTTCTCGACTATAGGACGGAAAAGCCAAAGCTCATCAATTATTCCTCCACTAAATTCGCCAATTTATTGACGGTGGTTTTGCTGAATCCGCAGGAGATTCCGCCCGGGTAAGTATTTTATTTTCAAATTTGTTTCCGCATCCATTTCAAAGTTTTAAAGTCAATTTTTGTGAGTTCTTTTTTAAGGTTTGTTTTAGGTTGAAGATAAACCAAACAATTTTATGTCGAATTTTGAGAAGTGGTGGTGTTTTGAGAAGTGGTGGCTCCATGGAGAAAATATTTTTTTGGAAAATTTTGTTCGATTTTTTAGTGTCACAAGGAACGTTGACTTCCGACATCTTTTATAAACAGACTTTCATTTAGGCTCTTACCACCTGTTTTGTGTTAATTAAAAAACTTTAATTTTTTTGTTCATCATTAAGTATTAGGCTCTCCACCACACTCTACCAGCGAAAAAATTATTACGCAAAATTTTTGGGCTTGCCATTGATTATGCGTGAACCGTGTTATATGAAAAATATATATCAGAAAAATTCACATTCAAATTGAAGAAAAATATTGTTTAAAATTTTTTATCCAAATTTTATTTATTGGTTTTTTCCGAATTATGTGTCCACTTTCTTCGTATTTTATTGCAAAAAAATGTTTTAGCTGCATTCTGAGTATGTTGGCGTCGACGGTGGCGATCAGCGATCGTCCCATTCTCCTCAACGTTAACTCTTTCGATTTGGTGGTTTTGGTGGGCGACAAGAACGAGGTGAAACGACCGCTGGTCGACTTGCCCAAGAATTGTTGCACATGGATTTTGCTGGAGGCGTTAACGACGGTAAATTCCCATTTTTTGGAAAAAGACGAAAAATGTATTAGAGCGTTACACATATTGAATTCTTCGGTCCTTGTGGGGGGGGGGGCAGCTTTTTCAAATGATTTTTTCATCCTTTTAATTAAACTTTTTGGTTAGTTTGTTGTTTTTACTATTTTTCTCATGAATTTTTACGAACTTATGCATTTGAAATTCTGAATTTTAGTATAATAACACTCGAAGTATGCTGAAACGTCTGCCGGTCATTTTGAAGGACGGATTTGAGAGTTGGAATTTCTCCTATCCAATGCATACCGTATCCGTCGAGGCCGACGACCATGAGCTAACATTCGAAGATCGTTTCGGGAAATTGCTAGCCGCGGCTGTCGGAGGTAAATTTTCGTTTTATGATAAAATTTAGTTGTTTTCTTTTGTTTTTTTCCTTGGACGATTTATTCACAAAGCTTGTTGTTGCATCTTTTATAAACTTTTTTAAGATATACAAACGTTTGGAAAGTTTTTCAATTATTACTTTTAGCTTCGTCTATTGACGTCACGTATCCGAGTCTCGTCTCTGCGCCGAAAGGACCGCTCTACGACGACCCAAAGCCAAAACAGCTACCGCCGATCGCTGCCCAACGTTCTGTTGTGGCTGGTGAGGGAAGACGGGATTTTTCGACATTTCCGTCGCGAAAATCGTCCTCGAACGCATCTTTAGCGTATCCGACATTGCCGCCCGCCGGCTCGATTCAACCGACGTCAGCTGCCCGCATTCCGAGCGTTGATCGATCGACGAAACCGACGCTACCCGCCCCGAAACCGACGGAGTCCAGCTATCCCAGAACACCGACGACCTCATCGTCGTCGGACTCACAGAGTTACTCTCCGCAAAACGGCGCAGCGCGTCCTGTACCGAAGCCGAGAGGGGATTTGCCTGCGGCGCAGGACAGTTTTTCGTTGCCAGACTCGCAGCATCGAAACTCGGCAGCGAATTCTAGCGCGGAATCATGCGCGGCTGCCGCGCTGAGAGAAAGCGCTGGCGGACGCGAATCCGTAGAGTCGTATACGGCACGCGGTTTGCCACAAGTGCAAACGTTGGGTGGCGCGAGAATAGCGAGCGCTGAGTAAGTTTCTATTTCTGCTTCAAATAATACTAGTTTTTAAAATATGAACAATTGTTCTAATGGTATTCGTATTGGTGTAGTAAGAGATAAAGCTTCTGAAAATTTCTGCTATCATTCTTTTTTGTATTTTTTTAGTTTTCACAAAATATATTATGAACATTTTAGTGTGGTTCGTCCACCCACGCCGGATCGCTCTACGAAAGGAGCGCTGGCTGATTTTATTCAAAAGGACCTGACGATGTTTTTCGGCGTCTACGAGGCGTCCATGAACGACATTGCGGAACGCTCAAAGCGTGGCTCTACGGTTTGTTTGCTGCTTATACGGTGTGAGGAAAATTGATCATTATCCGTCTTTTTTTAGCAGCCCGGCTACACGGGTCTCTACAATTTGCATAATACCTGCTTTATGAACGCCACGCTCCAAGCGCTATTCCACACGCCCGGTTTTGCGCCTTTGTTTATGGAGCAGAAAGTCAGCAAATATATTAACGTGTAATCTTTTTTTTGATAACATATTGTTGTAATACATTATTTTTACGTGTTGGTTTATTAACGTTTTTTACTGAAATTTGAAAAGAAATTTTAAACTGAAAAAAATTTTATATTAAAATTTCTTTCAAAAAAATATTTTAAATTAAAAAAATTATATTAAAAAATTTATTGGATTTGGGGTGTTTTATTTTTTGTTAATATTTTATGTTTTGTTTTAGCCACAATAAATACGGCAGTAAGGGCGTCATTTCCGGCTGCTTTTCGGCGCTGGTCGACAGCGTTTGGTGCGGAAAGTTTGCAGTTGTTCGGCCACATATGTTTTTGGTAATTGAATTTTTTATATTTAAAAAATGTTTGTTTAATTTTTTGATTTGTTTAGGATACTTTTGCGAATTTTGTGAATCGGTCTTTGGGCGATCGCCGCCAACACGACGCTCAAGAGTTTCAAATTTATTTACTGGACGCATTACACGAGGACACGAACAAGGTGTGAATTTTGTTTCGAAGCTTTAGAAGTTGAAAATTGTTTGAAAATTGCCAGCTTTATTTGTACAAAAAAATTTTTATATTGAATTGCGAAAACTTTAAGATTAATATGCGAAGGCCGTTTGAGCAAAATTACAGTGGCGTAAATATGGTGAAGGATGCCGAGGATTATATCCAACACTCGAAGCTGTTTTCCACATCGGTTGTCAACGATTTTTTTAACGTACGTATTTTTGAATTTTTTAAATTTAATTACGATTTTACGGACGCGGTACTTGAGTGTTGGCTTTATTGGTTTTTCAAGGATTTTTTTGTGGTTTCTGACGAATTTTTGATAGTAGATTTAAGCATTTTCATTTTTAGTCACTAAGCAAATAATTGAATTTTTCTAGCTGCGAATGGTTTCTCGTCTCAATTGCATGACATGCCAGGAGGCGAGCGTAACTTTCGAGGAGATGAATCAAATTAGCGTGGAGTTGCCGTCGAACGCCGAGCAGAGGGCCGCGGACCAGCGGTCCGTCACCCTCCGCGATTGCTTAAGGCGTCATTTCGCCGATGTGGTACGCTTTTTACATTTATTTTTTTATTATTTTATTGCTAGCAAGACATTTTTAGTGGATATATTCAAATTCGATAAATTTACTTTTTTTATTTGCTTTTTTTTCTTATTTTCATTTTTATTCCAGTTTTCAGAGAGAAAAAATCAAAAAAAATTAGTAAAATAACTGTGTTGTCTCTAGCTGCTGGACGGTCAGAGCAGGTGGAAATGTCCGCGCTGTAAGGTACCGCAGGTGGCGGGCCGTAGCACGCGGATTTGGACGCTGCCCTCGGTGCTCATCGTCCACATGAAGCGGTTCTCCTTCGACGGCGGCGATTTTGTGAAAAACGAAATCGACGTGGACTTCGACGTGTCGGGACTAAATTTGGCCGACTATGTGCACGAGAATGCGGACTGTAAGAAGACGACATATTCGCTGTACGCGGTGACGGTGAGTTTTTATCCTTCTTTTTTTGTAGAAATGAACCTTTTTTTAATTTTTAGTCTTGAAACACGAGAAATTAATCGTTTTATCTTATGTACATATCTCTACATCTTGCAATGATTTTTTCGGAATTGAGTGGAAACATTTTTCAGTGCATCTCAAATAAGCATATATGTATTTAACCAGTGAAAAATTACAGACAATTTTGTAGAGTATTTTAAGTAATTTTAAGGTGAAAGTTTCTAAACAAATTCCGATAGGAAGATACATCATCTCGTTTTCAATATTGATTTTCAAAAAAATCTTAGAATCACGACGGTCGACTAAACAGCGGCCACTACACCGCTTACGTGAAGAACTTGCAAACGCAAGAGTGGCTGAAATTTGATGACGATGCGTGCTCGCGAATGGGCTCTAATTCCGTCAAGGTTGGTCGATACTTTTTTGGGAAATAATTTGCGCAACAAATAACTTTTTTTCGTTTTTTAATGTTGTGATAAATTTCTTTAATAAAATTTAATTAAAAAAATCATCTTCAAAAATTTTCACTCGAATGCATAGGCAGTGGTGAACCAAAAAAGTTCGAAAATTGCTGAAAAAGCGTTTAAAATATATTCATTTTAGTAGCTACCCCCTTAGGCTTAGGCTGAGCATATGAGGAGGGGAGGGGGTAGCCACGGTCCCACCCCGAAACCAGAACTCAATTAGTGCCAAAAAGGAACACAATTTTGGCTATTTTTAACCCACAACATTGATGTTTTCCACTAAGCAGCTGTTGGACTCCCCAAAGTGTTTGCCTTTCCCACAATTTTTTTCCAGCTATGCCGCTAGGTAAATATTTTTAGAATCTTTTTCTGCATATCAGATCTTTTTTTAATTTTTAGACGAGGAGAGCATTCATTTTGTACTATACGAACTGCGCGCCGCAGTAACGTTCTACATTCTCTCATGACCGCCAGCAAACAATGTGATAAAAATGCAAGTGTTCTCACATTTTGTGCATACATATGGATGAGGTTTGCCTTTGTTGAGGGGACAAGGATGGGAGGTTTTGAACAGTTATGGACTTTGTAGCGTTGAATGATCGGAGTATTTTGTAGCATTTTTATTGGATGGAATAAATTTTTATTAGAAAAAAATGTTGTTAAGAGATCGAATTTGGTACGAATAACTAGTAAATTATGTAGAATAATTTTTGTGAAATTAAAAATTTGAATTTTTTAAACTTTTCTTTGCAATCGCGTCTTACAGAGATTTTTTGGAGGGAAAGTTTCTTTTTTCTAGTAATTTTGTGTATTTATTTCTGAGAAATAATTTTTGCATTGCTCAACCCATCCAAATTCGGGACATTTTTTGCTTTTATATCGAGTAGAGAGGATTGAAATATTTTATTTTGTACCATACCGATGAATGCTTCACACATTTATTATTTTTGTTCTTTTTTTATGGTGGTAAAAAATTGTGATATTTTTTGAAAATGGACTTATACATAATGTAGTTAGCCCCTGATAATTGACAATTTCCAGAAAATTTGAATTCTTAAAGAATCAAAATTTCAAAATGTGTAAAAGTATGTATGTATGTGTGTATAGATATTCCAAAAACAATTGTACGGAAATTTTTATGAATAAATTAATTTCACATTATAAAAACGCGATCTGATTTCACAAAAAGAAGGGAAGAAAACTCACGCATATATTCTCCTGGGAACATGACGGGAGTCGAATTTCCTTCATCAATCGCAAAATTTCCAGCTTTTATTCTGATTTGCTTCACGAAAGTTGTCCCGTTTGGAATTAATCCGAGCCGGGCGAGGTGAGCAAAAGTGAACTGTGATCGGGTGAAATTCGAGACACCTCTCCTGGGATTATATTCATAAAAAAAATTCACGCAAAAATTGCAACAAAAAAAGGCGAAAATGGAAGAAAAAGAAAAAAATACTCAAGTATCCGCCGCGCACTAAAAACAAACAAAAAATTGACTCGGATAATGGAGAAAGTCCATTGAAAAAAAACAATATCCAGCAAATTTCTTCCTTGCTCAGGCTCATAAGCGTAAGCATCGGACATTGGCCGGTTAAACTCTTTTTTATTGTTATTTTTTGCTTTCTCTTTCCATTGTCTTCGCTAGATTAGCCGTGACAAACAGCGGTGTAGAGAGCGGGCAAAAAGTTGAGCAAACAAACAACATGTAACAACAATCTCTCTTAGTCACGAAATCGCAATCACCGAAAAAAATACAATAGGAGGGGGTAGGGTTTGCTTTGGTGAGTGGATTACGTGACATAATCCGGGACACGATACTTCTTAGAGCTAATAATCTCTGGCTAGCTAATTCCCCACATTTCCACCCTCATAAATCTCTTACTCTCTAGTGCTGGGGGTATTATTGCATGGAAATTTCGAAGCTCATCTTCATTTCTTGGTCTGTAAAAATGTCCACATCCTGTGTAATGCCTAGCCCCAGATCCGGATTGCGTGGTCTAGATCTGATTTATGTATTGTTGGCTGCTGGTAGTTTATCTGTTGATTGACTGATTTTTTCTCAGATTTTGTTTTTGAGAAGGTATCAAAAACAGCGTGTCGTATTTATCTGATTTGGCTGTATAAATTATATTGGATTTGCGAAAGTTCGTATTATTCCAACGCTCACTGCCTTACATAAGTCATTTCCAACGCTTTTTAGGTTTAGATGTGAAGGAGCTTTTACTGATTCAATAAGTTCATTGAATTCATTCTACTCATACTTCTTATTTGCCGCACTCATCGAACCAATAAATTCTCAATCCGCCGTAATGAGAATGTCAACACTGTAAGAATTTCTACATTTTCGTTAATTTAAAAATTTTCTTTAATTTAATCTTTTTAAATAGTGTAAAAGTGGTGTATGTATCTTAAAGGAATACTGTATCCATGTAAATATTATGTTTTAATACTAATTTTAAAAATAATATTCAGGTTTATTCTGATTACATGGGCACTTATTGGACACGGAAACGGGATAATTGCTGCTGTAAGTACCATCAAAATTTTTGTTTCATTTCATTAATTTGTCAAAAATTTAAGTTTTAATCGAAAGTGGAATTTGAAATTTCAGTGGCCGGCTAGCAGCTACTCGCCTTTCTTTGATGCCCTCTTCTCGTCCGCTTCCGCTCCTGTGGCCGCGTTGCCGGCGGGTCTTGGCGCCGCTGCGCCTGCTGTT